>BDUI01000670.1:4480-20354 GCA_002335545.1 Apodemus speciosus | reverse complement strand
CCACGTGTATCACCACCCATCATCTGATCACAAAGGGCTCCAGTACATACTTGGGTTTTCAAAATTACCTCGTTTTCAGGTACTTGACCACGTTTGCAAGGGTGAGAAATGTAATTCATGACATGAGCACCCAGAAGGCTCATGTAAAGAACAGGCTAAACATAATAATTTTAAATGTYCCCTTCTTTCACATTCCCTGGTTAGGATACATTTCTTCAAAATAGTCAATGTGTGGAGGTTGGAGTATGTCAAGGGCAGAGAGTACCTGAGAAAAGGAAAAACAAAAACAAAGACACAAAGTCAAATTTAGAGAATGAAAAAGAAAACAAAGTTTGACACAAATGCAAGTAAATGCTGCTAATGAATGGCTTAAGGCTCAGTAAGAACTGGCCAYAGACACGAACTGTTTATTAGTAAAAACCATAATCCTTGAGATGGCTTAGCACACTTTCTACCTAGGAGAGCTTCCAGCTAAGCTGAAATGGGTTACATTAYACATAACCGAACGCTGCTCAGGAGAGTGGGGGAAAGGAATGTCACAGTTGCTTTGAGAGTAACATCTCCACCTTCCATTCCTCTGCTCCTCAGTTWGCAAACGATTACTACACACATTCCACCTGCCAGACACCAGGGTATAACCAGAGTTCTACATACGGACATAGCTGTCATAACTGGAGAGGGATATATGAAACGAGCATTTGYACAATACAGAATCATKCCCTCTATTGCTATGCAGAAAAATCCAAGGAGGGTGGGAGGAAAACACTTCCTATAAGTAACTCGACTCTAACACTGGAAGGCTGGTTAAGAGTGGGTCAGTTGCTGAGCAGGCGATGTGGAAGTATGGGGCAGCTTGTAGAAACAGAAGTGCTCAGTTATGGAGCACAGTGGGTCAGAGGAGAGCGGAGTGGTACAAAGTTCAAGAGGAAGGCACAAAACATATCACACACGATTGCCTTGAGTTATGTAAGATATGATAATTTTATTCAAAGTATAAGAAGAGAAATTACTGGGGTAAGGAACCAGCCATTTGGTATMTGAAATTCTAGCACCTTATAAAAGTAGAAAATAATATAGTCATGCTCTCACAGTTGCTTAGTTATGCCCTAAGTCCTGCTTACRACATCACACCTAATTTGCTAAGGAGAACTACTGGGCTCAAGGACTAAGAAGAAATGAGCAAGAAACAGTGTGCCACAAGTACAAGCTGTCTACTGCTCCCCTGCCCCACCCCCAGGACCTCAGTATACAGCCCTAGGTGGCTTGAAATTTGTTATGCAGAGATCTGCCTGCCTCTGTTTTCCTGAGTGCTGAGACTAAAAGGTACATGCTACCATACCAGGTTTACCATAGTTTTTAAGAAATGTGTTCTTTTGTAGAGGGTTTGAATATTATAAAGCAGACAAAAGAAGAATATCCATGTGGTCAGTACCCAGCCTTAGTTACTGAGTTCATTGCCATCTCATTTGGAAAGCCTGCGACCTCTACATTTGAAGCATCCGCTATATATTAGTATTTGTTCCAAATAAAAATTGCAAAAATAATACTAATTATAGGATGTAAAATCTTGATTGTTCAACTTTTACTCATTTAGCTATTTACTTGTTACCACGATGGGGATGAAATCGAAGGTCTTATGCATATGCTCCACACTTGTGAAAAACATTTTAAATATTTATCTTTACTGCTTAATTTTTAAATATTTAAAAATGCATGCATTGTGTGTGTTCAAAAGGGGGTGCAGTGTGCATGGAGAAGTCAGGACAACTTCCAGAAGTCGGTTCCATCCTTCTACCGCGTGGATCACAGGGAACRAACTAAGATCATCACATTTGGCAGATAGCCTTTACCCACTGAACCATCTTGATAATCCTATACTCTCTTTCTACATTACCAAATATCTAGTACTCAATCTCTCAACTTTCTTTTCTTTCTTCTTTTGTTTTGCTTTCTTTTTTGAGACAGGGTTTCTCTGTGTAGCCCTGGCTGTCCTTGAACTCAAGAGATCCGACTTCCTCTGACTCCTGAGTGCTGGGACTAAAGGCTTGTGCAATCACTACCCAGCCAATTTCCTTCCTCTCTCCCTCCCTCCCTTTCCTCCTTTCCTCTCTTTTTTAAACTTATTTGTTTTATATACGAGTGCTCTATCTGCATGTACACCTGGATACCAAAAGAGGATATCAGATCCCATTACAGATGGTTGTGGTTGCTGGGAATTGAACTTAGAACCTCAGGAAGAGCAGTCAATGGTCTTAGCTACTACTAAGCCATCTCTCCAGCCCCCTCCCCCCATTTTTTTTTTTTTTACTTAAATAAAAAGTATATTGTCTAAAGCAGGTGCTAAAAAAAGATCCACAACACATCTGGGTGTGAAAGCTCATGTTTTTATTTCCAGTACTTGAGAGGCTATAAGAGGACTGCCACGTGCTAGTGTGGGGACTGAATTACAGATCAAGTCTCAGGTCAGCTTGGACTATGGTGTGAGACACTGTCTGATTGGTTCTGTTTTTGTTTTTTGAGACACAGTTTCTCTTTGTAGTCCTACCTGGCTTAGAACTCAATGTGGCCCAGGCTGGCCTTGAACTCAAAAGAGATCTACCACCTTTGCTTTGGGGTGCTAATATTAAAGCTGTTTGCCACTATGTCTAGCTGTGAGACCCTGTCTTTTACACACACACACACACACACACACACACACACACACACACAATCAAAAAACAAAACCTCAGTCGGGCGGTGGTGGCTCACGCCTTTAATCCCAGCACTCGGGAGGCAGAGGCAGGCGGATTTCTGMGTTCGAGGTCAGCCTGGTCTATAGAGTGAGTTCCAGGACAGCCAGCGCGACACAGAGAAACCATGTCTTGAGAAAAAGCAATGAGACGAGCAATGGGGACATCTCTCCAATGCCATTTTAAAATTTTACATCAAGCTTTATTGTCAGGTAGGTGACATACACCTTTAATTTGAGAGGCAGAAGCAGCTGGATCTCTGTGAATTTGAGACCAGCATAGTTTATGCAGGGAGTCCAAGGCCAGCTAGGCCTACAGAGTGGCACCCTGTCTCTGAAGATCTGTTTTCAAGCCAAGCAGGAGTGGTGTGTACTTTTAATCCTAGCATTTGGGGGACAGGGGCAGGGGCAGTGGCAGGCAGATCTCTGTGAGTTTGAGGCCAGCCTGAGCTACATGAGTTCTAGGCCAGTTAGGGCTATACAGAGAAACCCTGTTAAACAAAACAAAACAAACAAAAAGTGTTTTTYAATTATAACTCTCTTTAATGAAAAAGCCTTCCCTCAAGTTGAAGCTAGCTAAACACAGAAAACTTTACTTTGGATGTTTCTATAAGGATTATGTACATATCCTTTTAAATTAAAATGTTTATAGTAAGAATTTTGATCAACGGAAAATATTTTCCAGTTTCCTCAAAGAAAATTTTTATCACGTGAAAACAATCACCTCATTTTTACGTATTTTAGAATCTTAAATTAGCCAGTGTAGTCAATTTGTATAACTTTCCTACTTGTGCCACATAAAAAAAATTAGCATGAAAGTCTGAACTTGAAGAAGGTGATTAGAAATCAGGACGTTACTAGATGTCTTTTAGGCTCTGGACTCTGTACCTGAGAAAGATGCATTCTGTATTGGGGGAACAGGTGCAACAGTGACAGTGTCTATTAGGCAAAGCTACTTCACACTTCAATCTATCTGTGCTAACTAGAGGCTATCTAGTGGGAAGTGACAGCCCTATCTTAAGAAGAATGAGGCTTTTTATTCCATATTTGATGGGGCTCCCACCAGAAAAGCCACAAGCACCTCAGATATTGGCCTACACCATCTGGCTATTGACTGGTTTAGGCTCTGCCTGTTGTTTTGTTTAACCTGAGTGCGGACAAAAGCAATACTCGGGCCAGCAGAAAGGGCTAAAGCTCGAAGCAAGAGACTGAGCAGGTGGGCTGGGACACTAGAGAGTTCAAGCCTGAGCTTCACTGCARCCTTCCCATTTACACAGATGCGAATTTCTCTTGATGCCACAATTATTTGGGGAAATCAAATAAAAATTAGCCTTTTGATGCAAACAGAGAGGCACTTGTAAAGATGCCTTGGATGGCATCTAAGCACCCTCCTATACACATACACACCCAAAAAACCCAAAAAGCAAGAAATAGCTAGGTATGGTAAGACTCAGGAAGAAACAGGCAGAACTGTCTAAGTTCAAGGCTGGTTACTTACTCCAGGCCAGCCAGAGCTATAGAATAAGACCCTGTAAGACCCTGTATAAGAAAACAAAGCAAACAAAACCAAAAGACCCCAAATCAAAAGAAATCCCACCAGACTTAACTACTTTTAAAAAACGATGGTCATATCCAGATGTGCATATTGTTCAACTCTTTCAAGACCTGGTGAACATGGTCTTTTAAGATTTAACTRCCCAGTTAAGAGTCATGACAAGGTGTTTGCATGGTGACCACGTAGTTTGGTTTTAGTTGTCTTTTTATCAGTAAAACAATTATGGTGAATAATCTTAAGTCTAAGTATAAAGACACGGACTTTCACGCTTAACTCTGTGGTGGAGGGAGTGATAAGTTCTTCCTGGGTTCTGGAGGTGACAGAAACCTAACTAACTGCTCATTCAACAGACAGAGTTTCTACTCTGTCAAGGAGGCTTTAAGAATGATTAAGAAAGGGGCTGGAAGGAAGGCTCAGCTAAGGGCACTAGAAGCTCTTCCAAAGGACCCAGGTTCAATTCCTGGCACCCACATGGCAGCTCACAACTATCTGTAACTCCGGTTTCAGGGGATCCAACATCCTCACACAGACATACATGCAGGCAAAATACCAATGCTCGTAATAATAAAAGCTAGGTATATTTTTAAAAGAATGATTAAGAATGGCTGGTATTCTCTTAAGGTAGAAATACTACATTATTGCTAGTTTTTGTAACAAAGTACACAAATTCTAAGAGCATAATTTGATGAATTTTAGGCATATACAGCCATGTAAAAGTTACCCAGATCAAGAAGTTAAGCAGTTCAACATTAGACAGTGCCTTCCCTTTCAGGAACAGCCCTCACTTCTGTCATCCTAATTCAACCTGCCTACTCTTAGACTGTGCCCAAACTGAAAGAAGTTATATACTCTTGTGTACAGCTTAAGAATTTTTTTTTTTGTTTTTCAAATTACAATTTCAAATTGAGCATGGTGGTATTTGCCTTTAATCCCAGCACTCAAGAAGCAGAGGCAGAGACAGATGGATCTGAATTCAAGGTTAGCCTGGTCTAGGGAGTTCAAGGAAACAGAACAAGGCACCCCCATGCACACATACTCTCCCCACCAAAAAATAAAAAAAAAWTTTTACTTTCATTTAGTTATTTGGTGTTTATGTCAATGGCACATGTAGGGTTAGAGGTCAACTATGGGAATCAATCCTCTCCCATCATGTGGGTCCCAGGGGGCTGAGGTCAGGCTGTGAGGCTTCACAGCAGACTGAGCCACCCTGTTTGATGGTCCAGTTTCCTTTATTCACATATGCCTGTGAGATTTATTCATGCTGCTAAGTGGATTAGCTGTTCATTCGTTTTACTGCTGTGGGATACTCCTTTGTATGAAAGGAATATTTCATCGTGTACTTATTTTCAATTTCCAGCTATTATAAGTTAAGATGTCAGGCCTAGTCTCGCATGAGTCTTTTGCTAAATGTATATATCTGTCTTATAAGGGGAGTTAGGATAATACATTTAGCTTTAGTAGTGACCACTTATCTCAAAGTCAAAGATACTTTCCTGTTAATTTACTCTAAAGGTTGTATTGTTTAACTTTTCAGAGTTGAGTCTATGACTCACTTCAATCAATTTACATGTATCGCTCAAAGGAGAAGTCTTAAGGTGAAGTACCTTTGAGTTTGTTAAGCCTATCACAAGTTTTCCTTAATAGTAAGTGGCTGCCTCCATTCACCTGAAAAGCTATAAAATTTATTGATACCTGGGCCTCAACCCTAAAGACTTCAGTTTCTAAGTCTGACGTGAGGTCTGTGAATCTGACCTATGCTTCCAGGTCTGGCTGTCCAGCACTACTGTCTGTGTGGGCACCACGGACTGTCCTGCATGGAAACACTGAAGCAAGTGACCACAGGCAAGCCTCCACACCACCTCGCCATACGACTTACCAGGCTAAGAGAGTCATTAAACTACCTGAAGGCAGAGTAAACTGCAAAGCTAATGTACCTTTGTAGGCACATAGGATATATACAATAAATGTTTACCGAATTAGGGAAAAAGGAGTCTGGAGCCAGATAAGATTTTTCATTCTGATCATGAAATAACTTAGGTAATTCTATAAGTATTTGTTTTCTCTGTAAGGTGAAATTAAGAGCTCTTTTCTCAAGATTTTTATGAAGTAAGTGAATTAGTGCACATGAGCATCTAGCATTTCCTATACACATCAACAGTATGCATAGAACAGCTGGTTCTACTCCCTTCAAAAAATGACAGTCTTTTAAATTTGTTTGTTTGAGACAGGGCCTCACTACATAGCAATGGCTGGTCTATAAGACCAGGCTGACCTTGAATCCAACAGAGATTTAGGTCAATACCCTGCCTTTGCCTCCTGGGTACTGAAATTAAAGGTGTGTTCTCCTTCTCCTATACCCAGTTTTTGGATCCCCTCTTGACCTGCTACTGTGTTTTCCCCTCAGGACCAATCGTGGCTTAGCTACATCAAATACCAGTTGCCTCCTAAGAAGACTGGCACTCTACATATACCAAGTGTGTTGGTCCTGAGATGCTTTGGAGACAGATCTGAAGCTAAGGAGAAGCTGGTTACATATATATATATATATGCCAGTGCTATCTCTCCATCTTCATGTCCATACCCCACGTCAAATATTCCTACAGAAATCACATGCACTTTTTCTGAGAGAGCTCAGGGGCTCCAAAAAGTGTTTGTGTCTGCKTGTCTGTATTATGAAAAAAATTAAATTTCCACTACATTCAAAGACTGTTATTTCTGTTTTTATCATGACCGTTTTTGCAAACAAGAAAACTTAAACCCTCCCCAAACTAAAGGCACATCACTAGAAACTGTTAAGAGCCAAGGGCACACCCAGCTCTGCTTTCAGCTGCCTCCTGCAAGCCCTATCAGCACTGGCTGTTTGAACTGGTGTGTGGCTTTCAGAAGTCTGCTTCCTTCCTTTCAGTTTGGCACTTGTCATCTCTAGCACTTACTGACTTTACAGACATGGGTTGTGAGCAAAGGCAAACAATGGCTTGTGATACCATAGTTCTTTTTTTTTTAAAGTCAGATCTTCAGTAAGTCTGAAATAAATGTTTATCATAGATACTTTTCACTGGAAAGGGATATTGTACAGCAGCTCTGTATTCTTATGCTGGGGTGGTCCTAGGGTAAGTTAGGAAATAAGGAATTTAGCAAGTATTAGACATCATTCTAACTTACATTTCCAAAATCTGGGAATCTTGATTTTTAAAGTTGAAACACGCAACTTGAATGGCATTTTGAAACTTACTCAAATATACACCAGTTCTAAGCAGTTTGGGGGGAGAACAGCCACATTCCCCAGTGTTGGGAACTGGATTCAGGACCTTGTACATGTGGGCAAGTGCTCTACTATGAGCTATAGACTCCTATCTAGCCCAGCAACACTGTTTGGAAACATTTTTTAAAATGTAATTCATTCCTGTAATTCTAGCCCTCAGAGGATGAGGCAGGAGGACTGTCATGAGTGTGAGGGCAGCCTATTCTAGAATAAGACCCTATCTGGAAAGAAAGAAGGAAAGAGAGGGGGAGAGGAAGGGTTTCATGAAGGATAACCAGCAAGTCAAAACATGTCAAGCCAAGCAGCTTCCAGTGAGCCACACAATGTGCGTGATAGTCTTAGTTTAGCCAAATAAACTCAAGCAAAGTTCTTTCTTAGAAGTGAGAATGGAATTTTTGGATGATGTTATTAAGGTTTCTGTGTAATCAAGTACACAGACTCACAAGAAATCTTTTTGATAGAGTTTTAATTACAGCAATTAAAATAGTTACGTACCATGTGAAGAGTGAGGCAGTTCTTTTCACATGAAAACAAAACAGTTCAAAGTTCCAAGTAAACTTTCCATGAATCCACCATGTAACTCAGGGTTAGCTGAGGTGTGGCCTTTCAAAGTATGGTAAGCCTCTTTTCCTTTGAGTCGCCGTATCTTTAACAGCTGTAAGCAGACTGGCTCTCTCTCTATCTTACCCTTCAGRACTATCCTGTTTTTATATGAGGAATAGTTTTTTCCTACATCCTAACCTAAACATTAAAGGATAAAAACAAAACACTTAAAACCAAGGGCCAATGATTCATTAATTTAAATTACTCATATAAAATTTGCTTTATTTTTGGGCTGAATATTGGAATTATTCTTCAACTAAATACCAACATTTGCTTTGCTTCATTTAATATTGTCAGTTTATAAATCTATAACCCACTTAAATCTATTCATGGTTYGTTCACAGGAAGGGTCTAATTTGTTCAGGTTTGGCTATAGTTTCTTTCTAACCTATTTTCCCCACAAATATGTGCCTTTCTGAGGGTGGGGGTATAAACTTAGTAGCTTAAAATCTTGGAATCAAAAAGCCAGGTGTGGGGAACACTTGGAGGCAGAAGCAGGGAATCTCTGAGTCTGAGTTCCAGGATAGCCAGGGCTACATAGAGCAACTCTATCTCAAAAAACAAAACAAGTAGAGTACACCCTGAAATTCCAAGCTGGCCCTGAAGTTACCGTGTGTGATTTTTTTTTTCTAATTTGGGGTCTAATTATGTGTAAATCATAATTGTGGAGTGTAATTCATTTTCAAACCTCCAAGTCAGATTTTGCAATACTGGACTCTGAAGCTGTAGACTATGGATCTCAATAGTGAAAATGTCAGACTCCTAAACAGGCATAAAGAGAATCTATAAAGAGAAAGCAAAACAAGAAAGGAATGTAACTTAGAATCTGTCGTGACCCCTTCAGCAAAGACATGCTGTTGCTTTTCAGAGCTTGGCATAAATTATAGCTGAATTTCATACCCCTAAAACTCACTGTTGTTCTTAACTAAGTCAGTGAAGTAGGTCTAGAAAATAGTTTCCCCCAAACACCAATTTCACTTACATTATCATGTTTAAAAAAACACAACATCTTCAACTCCCGGAAGACTCTTTTGCAAGAGACCAGATTCTGGAAGACGCTGGGCATCTTTTTGAGTGCTACTCTCTTCCCATCTCTTGGATCTGTTACTGACCTAAAGAAGCAATATTTGGGGGGAAAGGAAGGGAAAAAGAGAAATCAATTCTAAACCTTAGTCTCCAATGTTTCAGAGATCATGACAAATATTTTGTATCTTAAACCACTCAATATCAAATCCATATAATAAYGCTAAGTTCAGGCTTCAGTGTGCAAGATTGTCACAAGAGTGCATACAAAGAGAATGTCTAACCACCCAATTCACCTGTCATGTTCTTAGAGAAAACCTCATCTGAAGCCAAATTTCCAGACACTGGTTTGTAATCCTAGCATTTAATATGAGGCTGAGGCAGGAGGATGGTGAGTTTGAGGAAGACCCTACCTCAAAGAGCTCATATATTCTCTCTCCCTTCTCCATCCTCCTCCCTCCATCTCTCACATACATATCTACCGATACTCCAAAGGATCACTTAATCCACCTCAGTGAGGTAGGAATATCACTAGCAAAGCTGTTTTCAAGACTAGGGGAAGCAATAGCATAGGACAACATGGTCAAATAAAAATCCTGCCATATTTTCAGAACCATTGTCAACAATGAAGAGACATTCAAATACAGTTTACATACACTGGTCTCTCTCATACAGATGCGCATCTGTGGTTACGACAGTGCTGCTCCTTCCTCTGAAGTCTCAGTGCCAGCTTGGGGGTCCTCTGCACTCAACGGTCGTCCCAGCCCTTGTTGTGTGACCTGTTCTCACGGTTACAGCCTCCTTGGCAGCTCAGCACTCCCTTTCATCTCAGTCTTCTAACCACCCGCACCACCAAGTTCCCGCACTCTATTTCCTCATTTTTGAAATGGTTCTGCGAAATTCCTGATGATTCAATCCATACAGATAAACCAAATGCTTTAGGTCATTAACTGGCTATCTGGCAGCTGATGTCCATAAGTTGCAGCTTCGGTCTGGTCTGCTCACCCAGGTTAGAATCCTGTTGATCACYTGCTCTATCACTTCTCTTAGACTTGGGTCATTTAAAATTGAGACCCATGTGCCATCAGGTCCTTTATCCAAATTACTAATTACATTTTAAAGAACAGGACTGAGAGGTGCTCTCAGCAGTAGACACAGCACCAAAAACCATAYATGGGACTCACAGCCAGTCATAATCTTGGGTATGGTTATTTGATTATTTATTCATTCAATTAAGTATAATCACTCAACTTTCTTATCCTGTTTATATAAAAAAAAAAAAATCAAACAACCATCAAATTCTGCCTTCCTGAAAATGAAGCATCACTGTTATCTTCCTAAGTCTCATACCTACTCCTTTATCTTTGTAACCCTACTAAGTGTTCATTAGACTTTCAAGGATGCATACCCATACTTGTAAACAAGAGCACTGCTCTTGATTGTGATGACTGAAAATTTGGTAAAACAAGCATTATCTCTTTTTAGTTTCTTTTTTTCTAAACAGCATCTCATGATGTAGGCCAGCCTGGCAATGATCCTCCTGCCTCAGCCCTCTGAGTGCTGGGATGACTGGTGTGCACCACGCAAAAGCTGTTTTTGTCTTTCAGTCCTAGAGATCAAGCCCGGAGTCCTGTGCATGCTGAACCGGAGCCCTTCCACTAAGCTGTGTCTCTAGCCTGAGTTTTCAATGGCTTGAAGTATAGCTAAATTAGTTGAGGGACTGATATCAGAGATTGCTGCACTGGAGATAAAAAGCAAAATCTACACCACTACTCAAAATCTATATAAAGTCTGAAAGTCAAACAGAAGAAACCAAGTGTAAGTTACAGTCAGACTAGTAACTGAAAGCCCCTTCCTGTTTCAATATAGGACCTCCATATCCAGTACAAGATGAAAAYGGCAATAAAGTAAAAGAGAAAGAAAATGTTGGATCGAACTTTATATTTGAGACTGTTCAGGCTCCTTTAGGCTAGAAACTACTTATGCCTTTGTGCTGCTACCACATTTGAAGACTACAGGTGAGCCACGTGGTAGACTGTCCCTCAATGTGTTTTTCTCTGGTGTTTTCCCACTAGGGTCAGATTATACACTTCTGACAAAGACTTGCCTGGGAGGCATGAGCTCCAGTCACTGCAAAGAGGGCTCTCCCAGGCAAAGCGCCTACTTCTCAGCAGACAYTGGCATGCAATGATTGGTTTTACCTCAGTCAATTGTTACTATGATGGTTGTCAAATAGTACTTAGATAGTTTTTAGTATCTCTAGCAGCCCGGTTCAGTAAATACCAGTTTAGAAATAGATAGCAAGGGGCTTCATATAGTTCTTTTTCCTAGCCCAACTTGTTTTTACTACTGGTCATCTCATTGTGGTAAGTAAGCTGCTCTCTAATGAACCCACACTGTAAACACTTACACAGGCTCAAGGCTACTACTGCATCTTATGTAAGTCTTAAGGTAAAATTCACAAAGCAGCATTTTACTCTGTTATTCATNTGGCATGCAATGATTGGTTTTACCTCAGTCAATTGTTACTATGATGGTTGTCAAATAGTACTTAGATAGTTTTTAGTATCTCTAGCAGCCCGGTTCAGTAAATACCAGTTTAGAAATAGATAGCAAGGGGCTTCATATAGTTCTTTTTCCTAGCCCAACTTGTTTTTACTACTGGTCATCTCATTGTGGTAAGTAAGCTGCTCTCTAATGAACCCACACTGTAAACACTTACACAGGCTCAAGGCTACTACTGCATCTTATGTAAGTCTTAAGGTAAAATTCACAAAGCAGCATTTTACTCTGTTATTCATRAAGAAGTCAGTCAAGCCTGTGGCTGGTAACAATTTAACTCTGACTAATGGAATGGCAGTGCAGGATTACTGCCATGTTGACTTTGTTCTCTTGAGGTAGCAGAAGCTTCACTTCAGAAGAACCAATACAGCAAAGCAGTCAACCATGGGACAGACAACTGTAGAAGAACCAGAGGGGCTTCTTTGTTTGATCTGTTATTCAAAAGGCTTGCTGTACTTAGTTATTCTATGTGACAATGCCCTGGCTCTTCCAGCTGCACCTGTTAGTGAGGCTCCACAGCTACAGAGATAACAGATGCTTATGATACCTTTTTCTTATTTTGGGAAAAAGGGAGCCATTTTTAGAACTATAATTCACAGATGGTCAGTTATATTCCCTGCTAAATACTAGAGGTCATAAGTGATGGACTTGGTTGGTTTCCTAAAAGCTTCCTGCTGTACTAACATGTAGAACTTTCTGTCTTAAATTAGTACTTGAGGCATTTACTCATTCATTTCTTCCTTCTCTCCTACCTTCTTCTTACTTACCCAGGGTCACTTTGAAATAAAGTATTCTTAATCCAGGGAACCTGGACATTGCCACACAACTACTTCAATCACAGCCAAATACAAACGCTGGAAGGAACCAAGATGAATCTTATCCCCGGAGATATTTTCCTGTGCACCTTGAACTTGCTAAGTAGTGGAGGATGACCTAGAATTTCTGGTCCTCTGCCTTCTGAGTACACGTGTATGCCGTCAACCTGGTTTATGTAGTACTGAGGAATTGAACTCATGGCTTTGTTCATGCTAGGCAAGAACTCTATCAATGGAGCTATATCATAAATCCAATACTTGATCTTTCAAGTACCATAAAAACTAAAATACTGTAAGAAAGAACCATTTTGTGCATCTGCCCAAATCATATCAATCAATCCTTTTCTGCACTTAGGGCACAAGTTCAACTATTTTTAAGATGTCGGAAGAACCACAWGCCATTTTTTAGTTTGTCAAAAGAGGACAACCACAAAGCAGGAAGCTTTTTAGATCTGCAGTGATCACTTTAAAATAAAGTATTCTTACTCCAGTAAACCTGGAAATTGTCACACATCTGCTCCAGTCACAGACAAAAACAAAAGCTGGAAGGAACCAAGATGAACCTTATCCCCGGAAGTACTTTCCTGGACATTGAAATGCCACCTAAAACATAGTTAAACCAGTAAAAACATTTAAAAGCTGTTGCTTAAAATATCACTAAACTGAYTGGCAGGAATCCCCAAGAAACTTATGTTCCTTATTCATTTTTATGTGAAGGACCTTTTTTTCCCCTGGCACTCTTAATCTTTCTGATACAGGATTTTAGTCACTCATATCAAATAATTTATAATGAAAATGCTTCAACTTGGATTAGCAAAATAAAGTCCTTCTGACTCTCCTCACGCTGCACTGTCATCRGCAATCAGCTGGTTYGCTACCTATACAATCAGTCTGTCAATTGCACCGACACAGCTTACATCGCCGCAACAGAATCTCTACTTAACTCTAAACATTTAGATTACTGCTTTCACATTCATTTTGAAATTTACTTAGAGTTATTTTTACATATAGCTGGATTAAGTCAACTTGAGAAAATAGGCAACTATGAGGCCAAGTCTGACACATCTAGACTATGCATGTTTCACTTTAGTACTTGTTCAAGGACACAAACAGAACAAGTCAAGATTTAGTCTTAAGTCTTACTGTTCTTCTTAGTGACAATTCCAACAGGTGAATTTGTACACTCTGATAATGTACAGAGCTGTGTCAGTGTGTTAGTGTAAACTCTTCTCAGCTTCCTGCACCTCACAACAACAAAAAAGGCCTCATGTTCTCCTTACTTAGATTATTGGAATCTGAATTAGCTAATGCCTAAGAAAACAACCTCTTTCCTGTTATGAGAAGACAGGTAACGATCATTTAAATTGTCAATTTACACTACAAGGGAAAGAAGCCTTTTATAATAGCTAAGCCAAGGCAATGAAATGTTCACCCACCACRTACACATCTTCTAGATATCACCAATTAGAAAGAGCAAACATCTACTTTTAAATGCAAGAGTTCAGGGTGAACTCAAATATCCTGTAACTCCGGGTCTAAGTAAATGGCCCTGGGCCGCTCTGATCTGTAGTGAAACACCAAGAGTACTGATAAGGAATAGGCCGGTCATCCTGTCAGACTGCTGCAATCATATTCTAGTATTTTTACTAGTAAAACCTTAAAAAACATAAAACAAACAAGGCAAACGACAACATATGTTGAAGTTGGAGGATGGCTTCCAGGASTCGTTCTTTCCTTCCACTGTGTGGATCTGGGAGTCRAACCCAGGTCTTCAGGAATGGCAACAGCAGCCTTTCTCTGCTGATCCATCTAGCTTGTCCAGCACCTTACCTTTACACTTCTTCAGTCCCCAATCAATAATGCTGGATAAGTTAAACTATAACTAAGAACCATTTACATTAATTCCTGCGGTCTGAAGAATATTCGATTGTCTTTAAACTAGTTTCATCCCTATTGCATATGTTTTACATGCAGTCACTGTCAAATGTCTTTGTGAGGAGTCTGTCTTGCCTGCAAGAAAGTAGCCACCCTGATTTTTCAATAGGAATCTCTTTGTCAGAGGGTAAACATGATTCAGGCCAGTCTAAGAAGTTTTCATGGGCTATTAGTCACTGTCCTCTCTTAGAAACAGACCTATTTATATTACATGGGCAAGAAACCAGTTGCAATAGAGGAGAGGTTTCTGGCAAAGCTACAGTGGAAAATAATTCATATCTCTAGTGTGCATTTCAACACCTGTGGGCAAGAAGGGGGTCACAACAGGCAACTAAAATCAAAAGCGTGTCACACATAAACACACTTGCTTTTAATCCCATGGAYGGCTTCTTACAGTTAGGTGTTTAATAACATTTTGGAATGAAAAATTCAAACAAACAAAGAAAAAGACAAAACCATTAAAAGACTTGGCAATTTTTGTAGTGTATTAGGTTTATAAAGACAGAAAATATTATACAAAAAAGTTCTATGAACGTGGCAGATTTATGCAGTGAAATTTTGCAGACAGTGGGCTGGGGCATCTCTCTCACCAGAAGAGTGCGGCACAGGCACAGGATGGCTCAGTCCTCAACACAAAACAACAGACAACAAACAGAAAAATTATCTCAAAATAAAAAGTAAGACAAAACTAGGGCCATAGCTGAGTAGTAGACAACTTTCCTGGGGTGTATGAGGGGCTAGGCTCAAGCTCTATCTAGAATTATTAAAAATATACAAAGAAAGAACAAGTCAGGGAAAGCATTCCCCTCCACACAAAGAATAGTTACCAAACTATAAACTACATGGTATTATTTTGGCATAAGTATAGACAATAAAACGAACATATGGTTTGCAAGAGGATCCTTAACACTTGTCTACCAAGATGGTAGTGGTGGTCTACCTCTACCTGCAGCCCTATCACTTGAGGTGGAAGCAAGAACATCAAGAGTTCAAAGCCAGCATCAGCTACACAGTCTGATAGAGCCCGAGATTCACAGGGTGTCTCAAACAACAAGAAATCAGGCAAGCATCGTGGCTCCCATACCTGATCTCCCATCACGTAGGAGGCTGAGGCAGCAGGACTGCAGTCCCGGGCCAGCCAGTGCTACTGCATCGGCTCTAGGATTGGGAAACAGGAAGGCTGGGCCAGTCACTAAGTTACTATCTCTTGACATCAAGGCCATCCTACTTCACACTGCTCTATGTTAGGGCTAACTCTGTACCTTAAACTTTGTCCACTGGATCAAGTTTCCTAATAGGAAGGCTTCAGGAGAGCCTGCAAGTCTAGAGAATGAAGAAACCCGTTGCTCGGCAGCCAGCACCACTTTTCACTCTGAGCAGTGGTGGCTTCC
>BDUI01000669.1:123415-153266 GCA_002335545.1 Apodemus speciosus | reverse complement strand
CCACCACCACCACCACCACCACCACCACCACCACCACCACCACCCGGCGGTATGCACTTTTAATGGCAGTACTTAGGAAGCCAAGGCAGGTGGCTCTCTGAGTTTGAGGCCAGCCTGTTCTACAAATCAAGTTCCAGGACAGCTAGGGAAACCCTGTCTTGTAACGACTTCCCCCCCAACCCCCCACCCCCGGAAAACAAAAAAACAAAAAAGTAAAATCAAGTGCATTGTAAATGCCCTTTAAAAAGTATGTGCTGAACAGGCTTAAGAACTTATCTTCCTTTTATCTTTTAAAGCCATTTTAGGCAGCATGTCTAATTCGTGTCAGAAAAAAAAAATCTCACTAGACCTTCAACCCTCCTCTGACTAATGTCAGAGGATGAACCTAGACAGGGAAGAAATGCAGAGAAAGGGCTGCATGCTGGCTGACAGGAAGATAGGTAGATGAGAGCCATCTTTTCCAAGCATCTCCTGGATTCCCTGGAAGGAGCCCCTGCTGTCTGCCAGAGTTTTATCTGCCAGCAGCAGATGTAAGCTCTCAAGAGCAGCAGGAGGGTGCTGTCTGCGACAATGCATCAAGGCTGGGGTTTGTAACCTCAATAGCCAGGCAGTTAAAACTGTTTCTAACAAAGACATTTTGATTGCCAAATCCATAACCATTAGCAGCTGTGGTTGTGAGCAGTTTCCAGACCTAACAAGTTTTCAGCCGTGGAGTTGACTTGGTGGCCTTTGTTTTTACAGGTCTGTGTTGTTTGTGCTATTTATATCCCTGCCTTCAAAAGAAATTCAGATTTGTCTGAAATCTCCAAGGTCATTGATTATTCTATTTCTTTCTAACAGAATCCATTTCTCTTGTGCCAGCTTTCTGACTATTAGTCTATTTGATGCTAAGGCTTTTGTAACAGACCAGATCCTATCTTCAAGGAATTATGCTGAGAAAGATTCTGCTGGGTCCCCCTATCCAATAATTGACACCAAGAGTAGAATTGCAGTCCTCTGAAGCTTAGCAAGAAGAATATGACTTCTTCCATCTTCTTTAAGAACATCAAAGCACCAGGCTGGCATGCTTTTAATCCCAGCACTCAGCAAGGGAGGTAGAAGATGTGGATCTTATGAGTTGGAGACCAGCCTGGTGCACAGAGCTAGTTCTTTCTAGGACAGCCAAAGCTATACAGAGAAACCTTGTTCTGAAACAAATAAAACAAAAACCAACCAAACAAAAACCCTACAACTATCTAAGCAGCATAGATGTCAGAAAAACTGAAGAAGCCACTTTGTGTGGAAACCGTGAGCTTCTGTCACTGATGGATCTTCTGAATCTGAGAAGGGAAGACCTAGAGCACAAACAAGAAGTTAATGGTCAAGGTTCAAACCAGGCCTTGTCCTTGGAAATGCCAAGTTTCTACATTCTGTTTTTAAATCTGTGAGAAAAGCGGGGAGTGGTGGTTCTTTCTAGTACTCAGGAGTCTGGGGCAGGAATTGTACGACATTCCATACTTTCCTGAGCTGCACAATGAGTTCAGGTCCAGATGGGCTCCATAGTCTTACACTAACGTGTGTGTATAATTCATATATATATATATAATATGTGAATAAAGTCTGTGAGGGAATAGGGGTGTGACTCAGTGGCAGAGTCATTTAGTATATATGTTTGGACATCTAGCCTTGAAAAACAAGTCAAACTGTCCTATCAATTTGTAATGTCTAATGCAAAATTTGCCTGTACATATACCTGGGAATATTTTTAAGAGAACTTGAGGGTTGTTATCTAAGACCCAACAAAGAAGGAAATTGTCATTAACAACCTCCAAGCACAGTTTGCTTCAATGAGAGAATTTATGTCAGAATGTTTAGGAGAATTTATGTCAGAATGTTTAGGAAGGCTAGAACATTCATTAGAGTTTATAGTAGTCAGAACATACTGTTGTTATTGTTGCTTGCAGTTTGAGTATCAAGCATCCACTTGAAAATGGTCTAAGGAATAACTGTTTGTGTGTGTGTGTGTGTGTGTGTGTGTGTGTGTGTGTGTTTATGCTTTAAAGTGGGAAAACATTCCACTTAATATTATGAAGAGAAATAAGGAATAGTACCACTTTTAGGGGGAAGTTGTTGTGTTTTTTGAGAATGGGTCTTTCTCTGTCTGGCCTGAAGCTCACTATGTAAACCAGGTTGGTCTTGTACTCCCAGAGACCTGCCTGCCTCTGCCTCCCAAGTGTTGGGATTAAAAACATGTCCCTCTTATCTAGCAGTGCTACTTTTTAAAACATTTATTTTTATTTTATGTACATTGTTGTTTTGTATACATGTATGTCTGTGTGAGGAAGTCAGATCCCGTGGGACTGAAGTCACAGACAGTTGTGAACTGTCATGTGGGTATTGGGAATTGAACAGCCAGTTCTCTGAACCACTGAATCTCTGGAGCCCCAGTGCTACTTTTTTTTCTTTTTTTTAATGTTCTATGTGATAAATTCTGTATGAGTAGGCACTGCTTGGTGTGTGTGGAATCATAAAGAGGCCAACAATCTCCCCGGAGCTGGAGTTACAGATGGTTGTGAGCCACCATGTGGGTGCTGGGAATGGAGCCTGGTTCCATCTCCAGCCCCAGGAATTATTTTTTTCTTGAGACAGGGTTTCTTTGTGTAGCCTTGACTGCCCCAGAGGCTATATTCAGTGGTACAGTGCTCATACAGCATGCTTACTGGGTTTCAGCCAAAAACCACAGCATGTGAGTAAAGAGGAGGCAGCCGCAGACAGGAGTAGAAAGTAAGTTCTGGTCAGATAGTAGCTAGCCCAGGATGATAGCGCCAGCACTGAGGGAAGGGCTGCTTCTCTAGTGAGATGGGAAATGTGGAGGGGTGCTTTGAATGTTTTTATGAAGCAATAAGGTGATAAGAATCCTGCCTAAGGAAAACTCATTGAACAAACCAAGGTTTAGGAGATGGGAGCTGCTTGACCTAGGACTTGTGGCCTCACTGTCTGGCAATCTGTTCAAGACATCTCGGTTTGTCATCTGGTCTTCTGTTACATAAGTGACAAATTTATTCTCATATTTTATTATATAACCATGTAGTCAGTAAGTACTAATGAAACAAGAGAAAAGAATTAAGTATTAATTGTTATATAACAAGCACTGGGATGAAGACCACGAGCAGAGTGTTAAGGCAATGTCCCACCCCTCAGGATGTCAGGCTCGTTGGTTGGTGGGGTTGGCATGGTCTCTTGTAGGTCTGATGGCCTCAAACTTGCTATTTAGCCAAAACTGCCTATGAATTTCTTATCCTCTTGCTTCCACTTTCTAATATTGGGATTGCAGGCATTTGAATACATGCCTGACTTTGCTGTGTTGCTCAGGCTATTTCTCTGTTAACCTCTAGAGTTTTAGGATCACCAGCCACTTTGAAGGAAAATGTAAATGAGAACTACTTTTAAATTATTACTACTTTTTAAATTATTACAGGTGTGGTGGCGCACACCTGTAATTCCAGCACTCTGGGAGGCAGAGGCAGGCGGATTTCTGAGTTCGAGGCCAGCCTGGTCTACAGAGTGAGTTCCAGGACAGCCAGGGCTATACAGAGAAACCCTGTCTTGAAAAAAAACAAATAAAAAAAAAAACAAAAAAAACCCCAAAATTATTATTTATTTATTCTTTAATAGTTTCATACACATATAAAATACATCTTTCTGGGTGGTAGTGGTGTATACCTGTCATCCCAGAAGTAGGAGGCAGAGGCAGAGGCAGATGACTCTCTGTGAGTTTGAGGCCAGCCTGGACTACAGAGAGAGTTCCAGGACAGCCAGGACTATACAGAGAAACAAAAACAAATAAACAAACAGATCTTGCTTATAGCCACTCCTAACACCTGTGGTATTTGTCAGAGGGGCAGTTGCTGTTCTTTTTATCTAGACTACCTGTGCTTGTGGCTGCCATCATTATCAGACATTGTCTTTCTGTGCATCCTCACCTCAATCTTGTAGTCAGTTTTTCAGCTAACTAGATTTCAGAGCCTGATTCATATGTTATCTAGTTGTACCCCTCCCCCCCCCAGAGAAATATATGTTCTTGTCAGTGAATTGTTTTCTCTTTTTTTCATTTATTTACTTACTTTACATCCCAGTATCAGTTCCTCTTCTCCTCCCAGCCCCCCATACACAGCTCTTTCCTCATTCCCCCCTCTTCTTCTCCTTTGAAAAGAGGGAGACCCCTGGGTGGTATCATCCCACCCTAGCTCATCAAGTCACTGCAGGACAAGATGCATCCCCTCCCACTGAGGCCAGACAAGGCAGCCCAGTTAGGGGAATGGGATCCGCAGGCAGGCAACAGTCAGGAACAGCCCCTGCTCCAGGTGTTGGGAGACTCACATGAAGGCCAAGCTGTGCATCTGCTACATATGTGGAGGTAGGGGGTGAATTGTTTCTTAAGTGTTTGCTTTTGCTATTTGTCATCAGGAGACAGGAAAAATATTTTATAAGTCATAGCTAGAGCTGTAGCATAAATGCTTGGCTAGCATGTGCAAGGCCCTGTTTCAGTTATCACCACTACACACACACAGACATTGGGAACACCGATATGGGAGCTCAGAAAGGAAGCTGGGAGCCATGGGTTAATTAAAACACACACACACACACACACAACACACACGCACAGTGCAATGTGTATATGTACAGTTCACCTGGGCATCTGTTGGGAAGAGTGACATTATTAAGGAATTACTGATTGTTTTAACACAAGGATGAAGTGGGGCCTTGCCAAGTTGGGCAGAAATTTTTATTTGGCTCTAAATCAGTAGTAGTTGCCAAAAGGTACTAACCTTTTTCCTCTCTGTTTGGAAAATGACAAAAAAAATGTTTTCTAAATGACTAGTGAACATTTTCCCTGGGAGGAGAAGAAATAGATGTTTGGTAGTTAATTACCTGTTATGTTAGACAGCTATGAAAGTTAGGAGGCATGAAAGAGAGGGAGGCTCCCCTCCACTGCTTTTCAGGCTGGAACTCGTGATAGAAGTCTCTATAGACCAAAACAAAAGCACCTGCCAGAAGCTGTGGCCAAATTTGGATTATTCCTTGATTGTAAAGATCATATTTCCTGCCCTGTTTATTATGCTCTGTCAGTGACCCTTAACTTAGCATATAAACTGGATGTGACATTAGAGCTTATTTGTGCTCTTCATCATCCTTGAGAGTTGATTCTTGCTGAGCCTGCTGCATTTGCTTCTTTGTAAATCTCAGACCAAAGATACAAAGCCCCTTTTCCCCTGCAGTGTTGGGCATTGACCCAAGAGCATTGTGCATGCTGATCGATCACCTTTGAGCTATATCCCAGCCTTACATATACATTTTTTTAATACCGTCTCAGTAAGTTTCCCAGGCTCTCTTTGAACTCTCTCTGTAGCCCAAGCTTGTGCTTGCCTGCATCAACCTTCCCAGAAGGTGGGATTGGAGACCCACATTACCGGGGCCAACTAAGTACCACTTAGTGTGTAATGTGTTCCTTAGTGTCCGGACCTCAAGGGCAAGGGTTATATTCTTGGGGGATAYAAGACTTATCCAAATGGACTTCTCTTTAGTGTATGTGATGAGGGCCAGTGATCTCAGCCCTTATAGATAGGCCTCCTTCTGTGGGCTGCTTTGTTCCTCATTTCTGTTTCTTGTGAACACTCTCAAGTTCAGTGGAAGTTGTGGTAAAAGGTCCATAATCCCAGCTACCGGTAAGGTGCCAACAGTATTCAACAATTATTCATCGATTACCTAATGTATGTTGTGTCTGGTCCTAGCAGAGAGAGGGGCAGAGGACATCTGGTGTCTTCCTCTGTCAATCTCCTTACTTTCTGAGACCATTTCCCATTGAACTTGAAGCTTCCCATACTCTATCCCTGTTTCCTTCACAGCAGATGCTCTTAGGCACCAAGCCCTCTCTGAGCCCTCCCTCCAGGAGTGGGTGTGGGGATGTCTGCCCTTTTGAAGCTCTCATCTTAGTAGAGGGGAGCAAAAAATATAAATCATTTATATATTATCAGATCATGGTAAGTACTAAGGAAAAAGATAAGGTAGGAAAAGAAGTTCAAGTGCTAAATTTATAGGGTAATTGGTGCTGTGATTTCCTTTTGTTTTCATTATTTATTTTTGTTGGTGCTGGTTATTGAACCAGAGCCTTGTGCATACTTGGCAAGCACTCAACTGCTGATTTTTAAATAGCAGGGTCGGGAGAGATTTATGTCAGAATTGACATTTGAACAAAGTCCTGAAGGAAGAACAAGATGAAGCCATGTAATAGGTGTGATCATAAAAAGAGAAAGAAATGTGAGGGAAGTATGGGGGAAGGGGGTGCCTCAGCAGGCCCATGCCGGGCATCCCTTACCCCTCAGGGACCAGACACACGAATAGAATAGAGTTTGTTCAGGGCATGGGGAGGGGAGTTGAGAGGGTAGTAGAGGCGGAGAAAGGGAGAGAGAGGGAGAGAGTAGAGAAGTAGAGGTCAGCCATGGAGAGGGGCGAAGGGAATGGGGAGACAGGGGGAACAAGGGGGCAAGAGGCAAGAGAGAAAGATTGTAAGAGAGTAAGAGAGGGAGGAGGGGCCAAGCATCCCCTTTTATAGTGGGCCAGGCTTACCTGGCTGCTGCCAGGTAACTGTAGGGAGGGGCATACCTGGCTGTTGCCAGGTAACTGTGGGGGTGGAGTCCAGACAGAGTATCAACAATAGGGCTTTAAAACATTCTAGGAAGCCAGGCAAACTCAACTTCAGATGTTTTGGGTCACAGCCCCTCCTCCTTTTGGGACTATGAAAGTGAATGTGGGATTTAGAGAAATTTAGCAGTATAAAAGGTTTCTGGATATGCAGATGCCAAAAATTAATTCAAATTCACATGAATATAGYTATTTTTGGTAGACCTCATCCATGGCTGTATCAAATAAGTTCCTGTAGCCTTGGTACACAGTTTGCATTATGCTTGTCACACTACACAAGGCTAACCCATGGTGCCTGGATCTTTTTGACTTAGACATAAGACTGCTCTCTTCTCAATTGCAATGTTCTTACTAGCCATATGAAATGTTTTTCTTTTCTGTTTTGGAAACACTTTAATTATGGAAAATAAAAACCTTATTTTTCTACCATCATTTCTCAGCACATAAATATCAAATTTGTATATCTTTGGATTGTGTTTAAATATTCATTCTATTGCTTGTTTGAGTTGTTATCCTGAGTTTCACAGGACATTAGAGAAATATTTTTATTTTATTTCTTTATATTTGATTTTTTTAAAGGTTTATTTATTTATATGAGTACACTATAGCTGTCTTCAGACATACCAGAAAAGGATATCGGATCCTATTACAGATGATTGTGAGCCACCACGTGGTTGCTGGGAATTGAACTCAGGACCTCTGGAAGAGCAGTCAGTGCTGTTAACCTCTGAGCCATCTCTCCAGCTCCCAAGAAATATTTTTAAATGTATGTTTTACATGAGTATGTCATGTGTGTGCAGGTGACTATAGAGGCCAGAAGGGAGCATCAGACCTCCTGAAGCTGGAGTTACAGGCAGTTGAGCTGCCTGATATTGGTGCTGGATACAGTTTCTAGTTCTCTGAAAGAGCAAGAGATACCCTTCCCCTCCTAACCAAACTCTCTGGCTCTTAACTTTAATTTTTAAATTTGTCTTTTTATTGTGTTAAACCTTATATAAGATAGACTTTTTCACCAGGCAGTGGTGGCGCACGCCTTTAATCCTAGCACTTCGGAGACAGAGGCATTTAGATTTCTGAGTTCAAGGCCAGCCTAGTCTACAGAGTGAGTTCCAGGACAGCCAGGACTATACAGAGAAACCCTGTCTTGAAAAACAAAACAAAACAAAACAAAACAAAAATAGACTTTTCCATTTTAAGCACATTCATGTGTTATGGTTCAGTGACATTAAAATATATTCATAATGGAGTATAATTACCATCACTGTCTAGAATCCTAACCACCAACCTGCACCTATTAAATCATTACTTGTTTCCCCTCCACTCTCAGTCCCTGATATAAACACTATTTCACTTTTTGTGTTGGGGAAAGGGGGTTGATTTTTTGAGAAAGGGTCTCACTATGTAGCTCTGGCTGTCCTAGAACTATCTCGTAGACAAGGCTGGCCTCAAACTTAAAGAGATCACCTGCCTCCCTAGTGCTAGAATTAAACTATGCCCAGCTATTTATTTTCATTTTTTAAAATGTTTCTTTTCTTTTTAAAGTTCTGATTGTATTTTCATGTACCACCTATATACAGGAGCTGTGAAAGTCAAAAGAGGATGTTGGATGCCCTGGAGCTGGAGTTACAGGCAGTTGTGTGCTGCCTTGGTGCTAGGAGCCAAACTTAGGTCCTGTCTCTCCAGCTCCTTCTCCTTCCTTCCTCCCTTCCTCTCTTCTCCTTCTCCCCCTTCCTTCTTTTCCTTTCTTCCTTCCACCAAGTGTGCTTACATATGCACAAGCGTGTAAGTCATGGTATATGTGTGGAGGTTAGACAGTTTGTACCCTGGAATACTCTATATAAATTAGGTAGGCCCGGAACTCATAAAGATCCACCTGCCCCTGCCTCTAAATGCCGGGATCAGAGGTGTGCACCACACACTCAGCTTCTCTACCTTTGTGTGGGCTTGCTTGCTAAGTGCCTTTACCCTCTTAGCCAGCTAACTGGGTCTGATTTTACATCCTATCCGTGTGGCTTTGCCTGTTCTAAGTACTCTTTTAAGTAGAATCATGCAGAATTTGTCTTTTTTGTGTCTTATTTCATTTACCATGTTTTCATAGTTTTCTCATGTTATAGAATGTCTTAGCATTTCCTGTCTTTCTCAGCCTGGAAAATACTCTGGAGCTAGATTCTTCATATTTTTTATTTCATTGTTTCAGCACTGTTGGTGTTGCTTAGAACATTAGTGTGCAAATACCCATTTGAGATTCTTTTAATTTCTTTTCTGTTGCTGGGGATAATGATAATTCTCTGCTGAAGCTTTTGAGGAGCCTTCAAACTATTTTCCACTGTGGCTGTGTCACTTTACATTTACATCAGCAATGCAGAAGGTCTGTCTCCTCATACCTTTGCCACATTTAGGCCATCTTAGTATGAAATGGTATCTCATTGTGGCGGTTTATATGGTGTGGATGGATATGTGTGTGTGTGTGTGTGTGTGTGTGTGTGTGTGTGTGTGTGTGTGTGTTTTCTTATTCCTTGTTCATGGGAATGTCGTGGGGCCTGTGTCACAGTGCATGCTTGGAAGTCAGAGATCAACTTTATTTGGCATTGTCCTTTCCTTCTGTGTGTATTAAAACTCAGGGCATCAGGCTTAGCAGCAAGTACCTTGCCCTGCTGAACCATCTTCCTTGTGTTTTGATTTGCATTTCCAGGACCTTGGAAAATCTTTACAGATAGATTTCTATTACACTGAAGGAGAGCAACAAGATTTTAAATGCAGCTAAGGCTGGAAGATGAAAAACAGCCAGGAAAGTAGGAAAACTAGGAAGAAATGATACCCTAGAAGTTAAGTGGCAATCATGTTTAAGGCAGTAGACATTTCCGTCAGACTAGGGATGTAGCTCAATGCTACAGCATTTGCTTACCATATGGGCTTTGGATTTGATCCCTAACACAATAAAAATATATATGCTAAATAAATGGGCTAGCCAGGTGTGATAGCACATCCCTAATTTAATCCCAGCATTTACTGGAGAGGCAGGGAAAGCCTGTCAAATTCTCCAGAGCAGCACAATTAAGATAAAAACCGAGAGCTGATCATCTAATTTAGCAACATGGAAGTCAGCAGTGACCTTTACAGGAATAATTCTATAGCAGATTAAAAATATCTGGGTGTGGAGGTACACATCTTTAATCCCAGCACTCTAGAAGCAGATGTACTTCTGTGATTTGGAAGCCAACCTGTTCTACATAGTGAGTGCCAGAACAACCAGGGCTATGTAGAGAGACCTTGTCTCAAACATACATACATACATACATACATACATACATACATACATACATACATACGGTAGAGGCTTGCAACACAATCACGATCACCTGAGTTCCATCACCACATGAGAAAGTTCCATGTGGTGGCTCACATCTACAGTCACAGTGCCAGCATTCCTAAGGCGAGAAGAGAGAAGAAACTTATGAATGCAGTGCAGCAACAGAAGTAATGAGAGCCCCCGCCCTGAATCAGGGTAGAAGGAAGGCAAGAACCAGCTCACAAGATCTTGTCACTTGGCCTACACACATTGGTAGTCTTCTTCAGTTCCTCTGCAGCTTTCTGAGAAGTAATCCTCTTGGAATCTGGAGCTCACATATGTAACTGGGCTGCTCAGCCAGTGAGCTGCACAGGTCTCTGTCCCACTCAGTGTGCCTACTGATCCATCCTCCTAGCTTCTCTGCTGTGAATATTTTCATTTTGTTAATGAGTATGTTATTTGTTGCTGATACTTGATACTGAGTTTATATTTTCTAAGTATACATGCTGCATCTGCCTCACTGAAGGCTCAGTGTGGTCAATAAATAAATTTAAGTATTTATGATTCTATTATTATTTATAGACAAATTTGAATATTCTAACTTTTTAAATTATTTTTCTCTGTCTAATTTGAACTGTTAGAATTTATCTTGTTTTATTTTGTTTTGTTTGTTGAGGACAGAGTCTCACTATGTAGTTCCGGCTGGACCAGAGCTCTCTATGTAGACCATGTTGGCCTCAAACTCACAGAGACCAACCTGTCTCTGCCTTCTGAGTACTGGGATTAAAGACTTGTGTTAAGACTTCTTCAGCCCTGGTTTTTGTCATGTGTAGCTTAGACTGGCCTCAAACTTCCTGCATATCCCAGGCTGGCCTTGAGTGGATCACCCCTACCTCCAGCCGCTAGACTACAGGCATGAGTTGTCATGCCCAGCAAGACTCTCGGCTCTTCTTTGTTCTTACTACTTTCAGATTCTGCCAGGCAGTGGTGGCACACACCTTTAATCCCAGCACTTGGGAGGCAGAGGCAGGCAGATTTCTGAGTTTGAGGCCAGCCTGCTCTACAGAGTGAGTTCCAGGATAGCCAGGGCTATACAGAGAAACCCTGTCTCAAAACAAACAAACAAACAAACAAACAAACAAACAACTTTCAGATTCTGAAAGGGTAGGTCTTAAAAGGTGACTAAGAAAAGTTCTGTTTTTCATGGTAGTTACTGGGAAAAGAGCTTTCGTGGTAATTAAGTATAACCAAGATGCCTCTCAGTCTTGTATCAAACATGCTATATGTTAGACATCCTAACATACAAAATAATGAAACATCAGATCATTTGAGCATTGCCAAAGAACATTTCTGCTAACCCATAATAGTTCCCTAACTTGTCATTATGTAGCTAGCAGAGTCTTACTTTAGCAGACTAAATTTTTTTAAAAAATATACCACTCTTACTCAAGAAAATTTGTTTTGTGGCATGATTTTTTTTCAGAAAGTTCTCTCGCTTTTCTCCCTAAGCAGGTATGGAATGTACCCCACTGAACAGCCTTTACATACTCAAACCTTTCAAAATAAATCATCTTCCTTTCTCTTAGTGAGAACAGGGTTGTGGGTACTGTTTCTGACAGAATTTCCATAAATGCTTTAATTTCCTTAAGTTTTCCAGAACTTCCATTGAGTTGAACCTAGGGTACTGCCCAACATTCCGGAGAGCTGAGACTCTCATGACCTGTCTTAAAAGAATAGTCAGTTCTCATTCTCTTTGAGAAATGTCAAGCATCTTTTGTTTATGAAGCTGATTTCTACTATAGGAAGCCAGAGATAGCAGGTGCTCCCATGCTAAAAGCTGCAGAAAGGTAGAGTTCTGTTCTTGTTTGTTGAGCACAGTCCTCCTGGTCTGTGAACTGGAAAGCATTGTTATCAGGGTTAAGGCAAAGTTTGGGCTGATCTTGTTCTTTTTAAAGTGATAGATTTGACCCAACTAGCCTGAATTTTTTCTTTCAGTTCCCGGACATCAGTCAAGAGTCTGACTCTTCATTTGTTTTCATCTGCAAAAATCCCCAGGAAATGGTTGTGAAGTTCCCTATTAAAGGAAATCCTAAAATCTGTAAGTCATTATTTTTGATGATCTCAAAAGCCATTCTGTTGTGTTCAGTGTCCTCCTTGGTGTTGGGAATATTATGTTTATCAATAGTATATGTTTATCAGAAGTCCATAGTTATCACGCTATCACGCGGTTTGCATGGGAGCACCTGTGATCTCTGGCTTCCTATAGTAGAAATCAGCCTCATAAACAATGGATGCTTGACATTTCTCAAAGAGAATGAGGGATTTCCAGGGCAGCCTCCTGTTATGCTACAACCAAACCTTGTCTCAAAATATCTGGAAGGCCAGTTTGAGGCTCATGAGCTGCTGTCTCAATATTTTTATTTAATTTTTAAATACTGTACACTGTATTTTATATGAGTACACTATCACTCTTTTCAGACACATCAGAATAGGGCATCAGATCCCATTACAGATGGTTGTGAGCCACTATGTGATTGCTGGGAATTAAACTCAGAACCTCTAGAAGAGCAGTCAGTGCTCTTAACTGTTGAGCCATCTCTCTAGCCCCATTTTAAACAGATTTAATTCACTTTATTTTTCTTATATAAAAACCCTTATGTGATAGGTAGTCACAGCTGAAGCCTGGGCCCTTGAACAGAGACTCTGGTGTGGGTTTTCACAAGATGAATTCCAGTGAATTCCTGATAAGGAGACTTGGCGAACACAGTCTTTTTCCAGAGGTCGGGGGTCAGGTAGCTGTAGGTCTTGGAGATGACCAAAGGTGGCCTTGGCAAAGTTGCCCAGAGTCGCAGTGCGGCCTCTGGTTGATGTGTAGCAGTCATCAATATCGGCCATCATCAGTAGCTTTTTTGGGCACAGGAGCAAAGACAATGCCAGTGCCTCTGGGGGCAGGGATGAAACACACTAATGCAGAGCGACAGCAGCCTGTCACCTTGCGTGGAACAGTGTGGGACTTGCCAATCTTGTTCCCCCAGTAGCCTCTGCGCACTGGGATGAAGAGAGCTTGGCCAAGATGATGGCCTATTGGATGACAGTGGAGCATTTAACACCAAGACCAATGTGACCATTGTAGTCCCCAATAGCTACAAAAGCTTTGAACCTGATCTGCTGGCCAGCCTGAATCTATTTTATGTGCATTGGTGTTTTGCCTGAATGTTTGTCTGTGTGAGGGTATCAGATCCTCTGGAGCTCAAGTTACAGACAGTTGTGAGTTGCCCTGTGGGTGCTGAGAACTGATCCCTATCCTCTGGAAGAGCAGCCAGTGCTCTTAAACACTAAGCCATCTCTCCAGCCCCAAATTTTAAAAAATTATTGCATTATATCTTACAAAACCCATAAAAATCTCTATGAGAGTTACAGGAATCATGACTAACACTTTTCCCCTAGTAACTTCTTGCTCATCTGTTTCATATGATTTGATATGTTTTGAGACAGTCTCACTATGTAGCCCAGACTGGCATAGAACTCACAGCAATTCTCCTGCCTCACTCTCTTAAGTGTTGAAATTATAAATGTGGTTGAATACTGAAATGCTTTAGGTATTAAATGTAAAATATTGGAGAAATGCAAAAAATTAAACGTTATTACTACTCTGTGAAAAGAATTTGCTATATGTTCAGTCTATTAGCCCCAAGTCTTTGTGACTGTCTTAGGTAGCCCAGGTTGACCATAAACTCTCCGCATAGCTGAGGATGACCTTGAACTCCAACCTTCCTGCCTCTACCTCTAGAATGCCAAGATTATAGATGTATAATCTATATAATAATGCAAAGCTTAGAATCCACATCTTAGAAAAACTAGGCTCCAGGATATAAAGGTGACTCAGCTGGTAAGGGTGCTACTGACAAGCCTGAAAACTCAAGCTCCATCTCTAGCTGGTGGAAGGAAAGAATTGAGTCCTGCAAGATGTCCTCCTGATTACATGTACACAGTGTTACAATGTCATGCATGATCATACACACACTCTATACATACACACACACACACACATATATATACATAGAACATACATACATGCAAACAATGTAAGATAAAAGATAAGGCTTAAGGTAATCATACTGTCTGCCTCTTCTGTAAGAAGCTTAGTTCCTTGTTTAATCAACCTGGTTGGCTTAAGTTGGCTTTTAATAGTCATGTGGTTAGATGCTACAGATATGAAAAGGTGGTGGGTTGTTAAGAGTTCACAGATTGATGACACAAGTCTGCTTTCTTTAATCCCTCCCAAGAACTGGTATTCAAGGCTTGTGACAACACCTGGCTGACTTAATTAAGAGCTCTTGCAGAGGACAGGTTCCATTCCCAGCACCACATGAGAGCTCAAAGTTGTAACTCCAGTTCCAGGGAAGTTGACACTTTCTTATGGACTCTGTGGGCACCAAACACACATGGAGTACATAGGCATACACACAGGCAAAAACACTCACATAAAATATAAGTAGATCTTTAAAAAACAAAAAACAAAAATTATTCACAAAGTGTTTACATTGTATTGTATCAAGTATGACAATCTACAGGGAATTTAAATTATACAAGCAAATGTAGAAAGCATGTAAGCCGCATACCATTTCATGTTAGGTACTCACATTAATACCTATGGAGTTTGATATTTGTGAGGATTCTAAAGCCAAAGATGCACAAATACAGAGACAATTATTATTTTAATAGGTTGATTAAATGACTTAGTGTACTTAGTCTATAGAAAGCACATGTTAGCCATAATCTCAACAACTCTATGAATTAGTAGGGTTTTCCCCCCTTCTTTTGATTTTGTGGTTGAGTAATCAGGTTTAGGAAAGTTTTGAGGGTTTGAATTTAATTAATTAATTGATTTAAGCCTACAGCACTGGGTATTCTCAGGTGGTTTCCCAGCCAAGTACTAACCAGGCCTGCCCCTGCTTCCAAGATCAGACTAGGCAGGTTCAGGGTGGAATGGCTATTTGGGTTTGTGAGTTTTGTTGTTGTTGTTTTTAAAGATTTATGTATGTATGTATGTATGTATGTATGTATGTATGTATGTATGCATGCATGTATGTATGTATGTATGTATGTGACTACACTGTCACTATTTTCAGACACACCTGAAAAGGGCATCAGATCCCATTACAGATAGTTGTGAGTCACCATGTTGGTGCTGGGAGTTGAACGCAGGACCTCTGCAAGAGCCAGCATTGTTCTTAACTGCTGAGCCATCTCTCCAGCCCTATTTGTTTTACTTTTTAAGATTTATTTATTTTTATTTTTATGTGCATTAGTGTTTTGACTACATGTATATGTCTGTGTGAGGGTATCAGATCCCTTGGAACTGGAGTCACAGATAGTTGTGAGCTGCCATGTGAGTGCCGGGAATTGAACCCGGGTCCTCTGAAAGAGCTGCCAGTGCTCCTAACCACTGAGCAATCTCTCCAGCCACTGGGTTTGCATTTTTTTGAGATAGAATCTCTAGGGTCTCACTGTGTGATCTAAGCTGACTTCAGCTGCATTAGAAAACCTAGATTGACCTTGAACTCAAGACCCCCCTGCCTCACTCCCTAGAGAGTTACAATTGCAGGTGTGAGACACCACACCAACACACAAATTGTACTTTACTAATCTTTCTGGCTGTTTTTCTGTTCCTTTTACTTTATCTGATTGCTTCAAGAACAAATTTCCAATTTATATTTCATTTTTAGGCTACAATATCGTGGCACTGAGAAGGGTTGTTAGTAGTGTGTAGTCTGTAGAAATGACTAGGTGACATCCTCATCCTTACATAGCTGGAGGGAATCTGAGGAACAAGCCTGAAATCGGAAAACCTGAGGCAGGACTGAGAACTGGATATGTGGAGTCTTCAGTAGATTCCAAATTCTCACATAGCGAGCTTGTCCTAAAAACCTGAAGAAGACTTGATACTTACTTGAACCTCAGTACCACTGCCTCTTATCTGCTGCTTTGTGTTACTTAGTGGTCTCTGTTATAGTGAGGATTTAAATTTTGTATTATTAGTTGCCTTTTTTCTGTTTGTTTTTTTGTGCTCATTTGTTTTGTTTCTGCGAAAAGGTCTCATATGATCCCCCTTGGCTTTCAACTCACTGTGGAGTGAAGTCTAGTCTCCAACTGGCCTTTCTGTTTCCACCGCCTGTTTAATTTATTTGATGAAAGTATTTATTGACCACCTACCAATTGACAGTCACTCTAGTGTTGTGAGGGAGACAAAGAAAATCCGTCTTGAGATAGGGCTTTTCGCCAGCTCGCTGTCACATTCACATGCCCAGCTAGGCAGCCTATGGGATGAAAGAACTAAGTCACCGGGGAGGCCCACATTCTAATGCCCAAATTAAAATCAACAATGTTGTGACATTATGAATAGCATTTGGGTAGCCCAGAAAAAGGTGTGCTGCTGTTGTAGAAGCAGGTGCAGTCCTGAAAAACTAGAGGCCTAAAGGAAGCTTCTAGGGCCAAAGACTGGTTTTCTCCCAGTCTCCTTGTTCTGCAGTTAGAACACAATTCTTATCTTAATTGGACAAATGAGGCCATTGAAATCCAGAGAGGCTGAATGACTTGTCTGGTTCATACAGGTATTAAGCAGCTTCCAGTGAGAATTCATTCTGTCACATCTGATTGTGCAAGTGAAAAGAATTACCATGTGAGTGGCAGCGCTGCTGGGTGTGTGCTCACAGTGTGTGTGCTCACAAAGTGCCAGGCTCCCCTGTATCAGGACTCTTTACAAAGTATTTTCTATATTAGCATTATCATCATCCCTGTTGACTTAAATTAGGCTTTTTGTGGGGAAAAAAGAAATTTGTAAGCTTTTTTTCTCAGACCAGACAAACAGAAACTTTAAATTTTTTCTTCATGAAATAGATGAAGACTTGGGAATTGAACCTGAGTCCGCTGGAAGAGCAGTCATTGCTCCTAACCACTGAGGTGTTTCTCCAGGCCCTGGGTTTACATTTGTTTGAGATAGAATCTCTAGGGTCTTACTGTGTGGTCCAGACTGACTTCTGTTTTGTTTTGTTTTGTTTTGTTTTGTTTTGTTTTGTTTTGTTTTGTTTTTGAAGCAGAGGCATACTATGTATAGTTTGACTTGCCAAGAACTTGCTTTGTAGACTAACCTGCTCTTGAATATACAGGATCCTCCTGCCTCTGCTTCCAGAGTACAACTTACTGCATAAACCTGACAGCGGCTGAGGTTGCTTGTTTTCTAAGTTTAACACTTAGAAGGACCATATAATCTATGACCTTTACCCCCTCTTAACTGGCCATAGGGACCCTTTGTCAAGAAAGCATTTATGTGGATTCTACTCCACTGCTTCAGGTCACTCCCCTATTAAGTATGAGACAGCAAAAGGGTGAGTTGAACTGATTTTTCCACTGTACGGGAGGTTTATGCTTTGTACTCAGCTAGTTGACAGGTCAGTGGAATGGCTCTCCTACTGTGTGCAGTGCATTTCTGTATGGCATGCCCCTATATTTTCTTCTTTTCTGTTTATCTACAAATCTGCGTCTTTAGAAAAATTTATCTTAGTATCAGACATCATAACCTACAAAATTAGAAATATCCTTTAGAAATATTCTTAGATAAATCTCTCTCTCTGTGAGTGTCTGTCTGTCTACAGTATTCCCACTATTTTCTTCTTAGAAAATAAAACTCTGAAATTTGGAAGTGTCCAGTGTCCTGAAGCAAGATAATTGAATGTGACAGGAACAGAGTAACCAGAAGACCTAGGAGGCCAGGAAAGATTTGCAATGCAAATATCAAAATAAATAATGAGTGAGACTTCTTTTTTCTCTTACAGGGAAACTGGATTCCAAAATCCATCAAGGAGCAAAGAAGGGGTTAATGAAGCAGAATAAACCTGTGTGACCAGGAAGAAAGGAACTGACCAACACAGCAGAGCCTTGTGTGCTCAAGCTGTACGAAGCAAAAGGCTTGGCACCAGGCTTCAGTCTCTGAGAATTTAACCTCTTACCAAATCTTTATATTTTTCTTAAGGGTGGGATTCCTTATGAAGTGGGTTACAAATCTTTGAATATGTTATTTATAAAAAATCATTTTAAAAATTCTAGGTCTTTGACATTTTTCTCAGAACTAAATTCAAAACAGGAAGGAACAAATTGGAAATTATTTTCCTCAGTGAGATTTGTATTTTTAATTAGGAAAATCTTAACATAGATTAACATTTTTACAAGAGACTCTGAATTTAACTTCCTTTCTCAAAATGATAGAATGGAGAATATTAGGATGTTTGAGAAATCTTTGTTTAATATAAGCCTGTGATGAAATGAGAATGTTCTTACCAAATGTTCTGCTTTTGACATCTTGAGAACAAGTCTCATTCTGTGACCCAGGCTTGCCTGGAACTCACAGCAGTCCTGCCGAAGCCTCTCAAGTGCTGTGTTTACAGACCAATAGAGCCATGCTCAGCTTCTAACTCACAGTCTCTCAGTGTGGAATTTAGAATTCCCATTATTAGCAGATTTTTTTTTCTTTCTGGAAAAGATAACATGAAGACATACTTCCTTTTGTTCTTAAGTTTGAGAACATGGGTTAGTCTGGAAAGTGAGGGAACCACCTGCTAATGCAGCCTGAAGCTGCCCTGTGGTTTTTTTGTTTTTGTTTTTGTTTTTGTTTTTTTTGTTAGTGTTGCAAAAGCATCATGTAGATGGGACAATTAGAGAAAAACTAGAAAATATAATCCTTTGGTAAATACATCAAAAAGCCCTCTAATGCTGAAAGCAAGCCTTTTTTAAAACTATAAATATCCTAAAAAGCCATGACTGGAAAAATAAGGGTTGGTTTGAAGTGAGATTTTTTTTGCTGGTCCCTTTAACCTTTCTCAGGAAGCACTTGTTTTTGAGGCTCTTCTAAAGTGCTGTTGGAATCTCAGTTGCCAGATCCAAGGAAATTCATGGTCTTAAATGTGTATGTTCTACTTTTTATAAAACGCCACTACCATGCTGGGGATGTTGGACTCCCTCCAACAGTTTGTGTGCTTGACTTAAAAAAGAAAGAGCAAGTGAGAAAGAAAAAAAGTACCTTGTGTTATGAAAAAGGTTAATTTCCCTTTCTTTAATCCTTCATATTCAGCATTTATTTGCATTGAAATGCCTCCACTCACTCCACATTGGCGCTCACTCGACTGTGAACTGCCTGCTGCACAGCACTGGTTCTGCGGAGGCTGATCACTCTTGATTCCCAGGGAAGCCTGAGCAGATTCCTGTTCCAGTGATGCACATATGCAGTATTTTCTCTCTTGTTCTGTTGGACCTCTGTGTATAAAGTGGAAGAGGACAGTTAGTGGCATTTATTATTGTGGGAGATGTCTTTTTAGCCTCTTGGAAACCCTACCATTGTTGAAGGCAAAACTGTGTTTACTTTGTAGTTAATAGTTTACCAAGCAAAAATAGCACCTTGAATTCTATGCTGAAATTGTATGGCTCTCTTAATATCAAAATAAAGTTGAAAGGTAGAATGGGAAGAAACAAAGAAGCGGGTGGGGGGTGGAAAGTGGGGGTGGGGGAGTTGGGGGTGTTCTCTGCCCTTTTATTTGAAGACAGCCTTTGCACAGAAGAGTATGGATTGGTTTTTTCCTTTTTCTTTTTTAAAAAGATTTATTTACTTATTTTATGTATATGAATACATTGTAGCTGTCTTCAGATACACCAGAAGAGGGTATAGGACTCTATTAGAGAGAGCTGTGAGCCACCATGTATTTACTGGGAATTGAACTCAGGACCTCTGGAAGAGCAGTCCGTGCTCTTAACCTTTGAGCCATCTCTCCAGCCCTGTTTTTTCTATGTGGATAATTTGTGTGCATACCTTAAGAGAAAAAAGTCAGGAATGTCAACAGATTAGCTCATCAGCCTGAACTTTGCAGGTTTATAAGAGCTCACCTCAGCTTCTCAAACACAGCCAGAACCACATAAATAAATGGCAGAGCTACTTGGAAACATCTCCTTTTCATGGTTCACATAGTAGTGGTAGTATAAGGTCTCTCTTCTGTTTGCTGAGACACAAGGGAGGAAGTATGGGAGAAGCTTGTGGGTAGATGGCCCTCAGTTGCTCACTGATGAATAGTATAATTTAAAGTCAGATGGAAATTCTTAGTAGCCTGAGTTCAAACTTGTTCAAGAATAGCCTATTGGTGTATTATGACACTTCACTCTGACCCTGTTACTCTGGGGCAGTTTCGCCTAAGGAAGTTCTTGAGTTTCCCAGTTGCTTTTCTGTTGCAGCTTCTGCGTTCTTTTGAATGACTGAATTAAGATGCCATTACTTCATACAGTAAAGGAATTTTCTTTTTCTTTTTGTTTTTTTCCCAGACAAGATTCAGTTTCCTTTATATGAGCTCATAATAGGGCATGTCGGAAATTATGGACTTCGTTAGAGTTGACGAGGTCTTATCTTTAGTGAAGTATTTAGAATAGGTTAAGAATTTGGCCAGATGGTAATATACACCTTTAATCCCAGCACTCAGGAGGCTGAGGCAAGTGATCTCTATGAGTTCCAGGCCAGCAAGGGTTATATAGTAAGTCCCTGTCACACAGCAAAAAAAGAAAAATAATTTGGGATTTTTTTTCTTCTTTAGTTAATACAGAGAAAGAACTAAGTATCATATATTTTCTTTTTAAACTGAAATTTTATTGTAAACCCATTCCCACCCACCCCCAGCATGTAAATATGAGACACTTCAAAGATTACTTTTACAAATAAGTATAGTTATAGGCTTCTATGATTTATGACACTTAATCTTTTCCATTTTAATTACTGTCTCTCCTATAGCCCATTCATGTGGTGGCCATTTAATTTAGAAGATTCATTTAATGCCGTGTGGGGCCTAGCCAAGATTAGATGGCATGGGGCTGTTCACTTGACCAGCTCAGCTACTAAACTAGAGAAATCTGCTAACTTTAGTTAGGCTGGGAGGAGGGATGACAGTCCAGTGATAAAGGGTATTTTCTTCCTTGAGATTCAAATAGCAAGCACACATCTGCTGTTCTCAGTTTCTGTGGATGTGTTTGGGAGGAGCTGATGCACATCGAAGGCTCCAACAGCAACAAGGGATCCAGCCTGCAGGGAGCTTCTCTACTTTTCTCCTGTAGAGAAAAAAGAACAGTGTCATCCTGTGTCGCAGTGAACTTGTACAAACGTCTACTTAGGTGTGTGAACACAATGTAGCTTCGTTCAGGAGATGAGATGTAAGCTGATCAGATGTGGAATTTCACTTGTGAAAATGGGAAAGCCCAGAAAGAATCCCAGTAAAAAATACCCGAGATTGGAGTCAGGGAAAAGGGGTGGGTGGGGGGGTGCCTAAATCCACAGAGAGATGTGTCAGGAAAGAAGATCTGGACATAAGACTTAAGAGTCTTGTCAGGCATGGTGGTGCATGCCTTTAATCCCAGCATTTGGGAGGCAGAAGCAGGTGGATCTCTAGGGTTGTGCTGCCTAATATGGTAGCACTGGCCACACATTGTTTAAATTTGAATTAAATTTTATTTGTTTTTTTTTGTTTTGTTTTTTTGTTTTTTTGTTTTGTTTTTCGAGACAGGGTTTCTCTGTGTAGCCCTGGCTGTCCTGGAACTCACTCTGTAGACCAGGCTGGCCNGCCTCGAACTCAGAAATCCGCCTGCCTCTGCCTCCCAAGTGCTGGGATTACAGGCGTGCGCCACCACGCCCAGCTGTTTTGTTTTTAGAGATTTTATTTATTAATACATCTAAGTACACTGTTGCTCTCTTCAGACACACCAGAAGAGGGCGTCAGATCTCATTACGGAGGGTTGTGAGCCACCATGTGGTTGCTGGGATTTGAACTCTGGACCTTCAGAAGAGCAGTCAGTGCTCTTAACTGCTGAGCCTTCTCACCAGCCCATGAATTAAATTTTAAGTAAAGACTCAGTTCTTCAGTCACTGTACCTTAAGTGCTCTAGTAGCTCACGTGTGGCTAGAGACTTCTGAACCGCAGGGGGCAGGGGTTAGCAAAGTCATGTTTTTGTAAGCCATTCAGCTGTGCGATTGTGTTGCAAATACACCCACTGATAATGTGAGTAAATGAGCTTGGCTACACCAGGAAAGCTGTTGACTGGTTGGTTTGCAGACACTTTTGAGACTGTCTCTCTGGGTAGCCCAGTTCAAGCCCAGGCCTGACCTTGAATTTTAGATCTCTAGCTTCAAGCTCCCAAGTGCTGGAGTCCATACCACCAATCCAGATTCGTACCATTTTTGTGTTGTAAAATACCTTCTTTTATTTAATTATTGTTAAAATGTAAAAACTAGTTTTTAACTCACAGCATTTACAAAAACGTGGTGGTGAATCTGATTTGTTCTTTGGCTGCCAGTTTGCCAATGCTTGCTCTAGAGATATAAGAAGTCAAAACTTGAGATTCTCTTACACATCTTATACATTAGATCCTTGCCTTTAGTCAGAGTCAGCTAACTCTGATTAAAAGTTTAGTAGAACTGTTTCCTTGTCCCCCAACTGTTGTAGTCTAGTGCTACAATGTTTAACCCTTAATTAAATCACAGAAATATGGAACATTAAACCCTGTTTTTCCTCTCTGTTAAATAAACCCTCATTTTGTAATATAGAATATAGATTGGAAAGTTGGCTGTCACCCTGAGTCATCAATTCTGTCCCTTTACTGTTCAAGGACAATGCGACTATCTATGGACCAAAAGGGAATTACTTTTTCCTAGACTAGATAGGCTTAGTGTTCATCTTTAAGCTGTCAGCCCTCCCACCCTCCTCTTCTTTTTGTAGAGGTAGCAATGGAGAGTAAAGGGACATTATGACTCACTCGTTCTATAAGTCACATGCTACTTTGAATGACACCAGTGAAGAGTGTCCTTAGAATTAGAGAATAAAGGTAACTGCATAGCTGAATAAAATGGTCCAGGAAGGTTCTTGAGAATTAGATAAACATGTTTGCTATGGTAGGAGGTGGAAGTCTTAGGTCATGAAGCTGTTGTAAGCAACTGGTGGGAGGGTTCAATTACACAAGAACAGAATGTCTACTGTGTAGGTGATGGTGTGCTGGGCAATCTTAAGACGGATAACAGATTTAAAAGTCACAATCTTACAGTGACAGAATGGTGGGGTGGAGTGCAGAAACGGGTTCAAGATTAAAAAGTAAGATTTAGTGATATTGGATGGTGAGTTGGAAAGGGACACAGAAGGCTTTAGAAACAGGTACTCTGTAGAGGAAAACAAAACGATAATCAAAAAACTGAAGACAAAAAAGGAGTTTGCGGGCCAGTAAGATGGCTCAGTGGGTTAAGATGCCCGCTGCCAAGCCTAAGGACCTAAGTTTCATCCCTAAAACCAAATGGTGGAGGGGAAGAAGCGACTCCTGCAAATTGCCGGCTGACCTGCATACGTGCGCCACAACACGTGTCCTGTCCCCCCCCCCACCCTTAATTCTTTTCTTAAAATAGTTTGCAGAACTAAGCGGCAAAATGAATGAGACCATCAAGAGTTGTGCACTTGTCTTCTGTTCTTTCTAGAGAGGTTCATGTTCAGATTCCATGGTCTTTCCTCTTTTCATTGTGGAAAAACATCTGTATTTAAGAGCTAACGCTTCTCCAGAGACTTTTCGGTGAGAAGTCTTATCCAGCCAGGAATCTTTGCACGAGGAGAGAGTTCAAACTGTCCAGCCAGGGCTTCTGAGCTTATCTTCATTTCAACCCGCCCGCCAGGTTTTCCAGCATTCTTTTCCCAGGGCTCGCAGCTACCGCGCATTTAGAGACCCAGGGCTTAACTTCTACATCCAGGTTCCGGGTTTCCTCGCGCACTCGCCCGCTCCAGGCTCCACAGCACACGGAGTCCGGATCCGAGAGCACGAGAATCCAGTGTCCGGGTCTTCCAGGCAGCCCTGGTTGTCCCGGATCGCGGCGGCGGCGGCTGCGGCGGCGGTGGCGGCGGCAGTGGCGGCGGCGGCAGCTGAGGGACCCGCAGCCCCGGACACAGCGGCCCGGGCCAGGCGGGGCGGAGCGGCTCGGGGAGGGGCGGAGAGCCGGGGCGGGGAGGGGGAGGGGCCGCGGCCCAGATGGCGGCCCGGGACGCGTAGCAGTGGTGGCTCTGCGGCCCGGGGCCCCGGGCGGGCGGAGGTGGCGGCTCCCGGGACCGGCCGCGCGGTGAGTCTAAGCTTTGTGTGGAGCCGGGGCTGGGAGGGGGAGGCGACGCTGAGGGAGGCCCGGCGCCGAGGTGCGCGGAGGGCGCCGGAGCAGCGGCGCCCGGCGGAGGAAGTGGGGGTTGGGGGGGCCGGGGCGGAGCGAGGGGAAGGTGTGTGCGGGGAAAGCGGGGTCGTTGCGTGGGTGGGGGAGGGGGCCCGAGGTGAAGTTCAAAGCGTGGCCCGGGCGGTTCGGGCTGAGGGTGGCGGTGCCCGGGAGAGTCTCTGGTCTGGCCAGGTGGTAGGGCAGGCCAGAGAGTTTTCTGAGGCTCTGCTGAGGGGGCCCCGGGGCGACTGGGGCTCGTTAGGGACTCAGGGGAGCGGAGGGTTGAAAGCAGGACGTGTGCGCGGCCCGGGAAGGGGAGCAAGGTGGCTGGGAGCGTGCAGTCAGTAGGTTGTGGGTGTGTGCGCCTTCCCAGTCTTAGGTCACATTTACTCCTGTCCTTTTCTTCAAAATGGAGGGATCCCTAGGCCTGGACTTTAAACTGCTGCCCCTGTATCCCCGGGAGGGTTTGAGACCCCGTCCTGTTTGGAAAACCCATGCTGCCCTCTTTTCCCTTTATGTGTAATTACGGTTGGATCATCTCTGCTTTGCTCAGATTCTCCTTCCTCCCTCTGGGGCAGAGGAGGAGGAGACACATCTGACCAATTAATGTGTGTTTGTGAAACAGGCAGCGGCAAACAGTCATTTCGGCTTCTAGGAATTAGGCTCACACAGGGTGGAGAGAGCAGAGCCCTTCAGGGGGAATATTTCTGAACAAATCACAGATGATTAAATTCTCTCAGAAACCGCTTCCTACCTAAATGAGTGGGAACGATGGGGGAGAAAGCCTGTCTGTTTCCAGCCATGTGTCCAGAGCCCCAGGGGTTGAGGAGAGTCCCTAAGCCCCCACAGGCCTCTCTTTTCTGTACTAGGCTTTGCTCTGCAGCCTTGAGTTAATTTCACCCCTGCTGCTTTGTCTTGGGGGAGGGAGTGCTGGTTTAGGCTGTTGTGAGAGATGACTGTTCTGCTGCCACACAATAGTCGTGTCATTTTATCGGGAGTGCTACCCCAGGGCTGAGAACTGTTGCAGCAGAGATAAACCGGTCCCTCTCACCCGCCTATTGTGTACACAGTGAAGGTCATAGGTTCAAGTCTTGTCTGAGAGCTTTGGATATGCTCCATCTCCCAGGCTCCTCAGTGCCATTTTCTTCCTTTTCCACACTGGGGCTTGCCATTGGAGGAGGCCAGACAGAAAGGCTCTTCTTTTTGAGTGAGGAACAATACAGGGCTCACTGGCACACATTTTTCAGAAGAATAGAGGATGCCAGCCATGTTGTGCCTGCCCTGGTTAGCCTGTAACTAAGTTGTGGAGGAATAGGGTCCTCTTGCTTTGTGGTAGACCTTTGAGGAAGGTGACTGAGAGGAAGGTTCTGTACTTACATAAACAGTTGTATTTAAATGTTTCTGTATAGAAATGGGAATCTTCCGCAGTTATTTTTGTTTGTTCTCTTAGGAAAACCTTTAAAGACTGGTATATGAGTAAGATAGGGGAGTCAAGGACCAAGTGCCCCTCCCCCAGCAGGGATTTGTTAGTTGCCCAGGGTGATCTCTAACTCAAAATCCTTCTGTCTCAGCCTGCTTAGTGCTAGCAATTACAGGCATGCACCCTGCCCTGCACCCAGGAAGGTAACTTCCTGGTGAATAATTGCATAACAAAATAAAGCCGCTCAATTTGCCCAAGACATGCTTTGAAAACAAAACTTTCCTTTTCTAAATAGTATTTAATGAGAGAAGATTCAGGTATTGTGGAGAGAAATTTGCCACTGAGAGGAACTGCTAAAAATCATTTGGATCTAGTATTAGAGAAGGATAGAAGAATCATATTCTTGACTGTGTAATGAAAGCCTCCAAGCAGTATTTTGGTGCCATTAAATCACTCTCTCTCATATCAATTACATCTATATATAATCAATTACAGCAAATGTAATTGTTTTACATATATAATTACAAATGTAGCAATTACATATACATGGGGCTAGAAAAGAGGTTTTCATGCAAGACCTTAAAGAAGTCTTTTAAAGTATTCACTGTTAAGGGGATTGCATTAAGTATGCAGTGTATAAAATAGCTGTCTAACCATTTTAAATAGTTTATCATTGAACCGGGCCCTTTGGTTTTTGGCAAAGGTCTTTCAAGACAATAAGTGCTAACTGTGGTCTCTCCCTCCATTATCCTTTTATATCACTGAGTTTCTTTACATGATGGCCTGGCATTTAGATGGTGGGGCTGTGATAGGAGAGAACAATTTTTTTTTTTTTAATAGTAAAACTGTCTTTAAGCCTTACCAAGTGTTGTCTGCCCTAGACTGTTTCTAACTGTATGTCCCCGGCTTCTTAGCATGCTCCAGGTAAGCGGAATTTAAGGCTTTTTTCTTCTTGGGCTGTTGGTGTTTTTTCTTGAGTGTTGTCAGTGAAGGCAGACCCTCACATTAAGTTTGCCTTGATTAGATTTAGTAGTTTCAGAATTGGACTTTTGAGCATGACCATCCCTTAGCATTTTGAGTGACTGTGATTCAGAAGTCACTTTGAATTCTTCACCTCCACCTTCTTGGTAGGAAATATTTTCTTGTGAGAAGTCTTTATACTAGACACCTTACTGCTTATGACTATGTTGTGTGTGTGGGTGTGGCTCCTTGTATTAATATGTTATAGTTAGCATTTAGCAGCTAAATGCCTGGATAATTTGTTGAGGGGTTACTGATTACTCTGTTAAGTAGAAGTACCACTCCTTATTTATCTGACTATCAACACTTGAGCCTGAGCTCAGGCATGGAGGATACAAACATACAGAGATATTTGTTCTCCAGTAGTTGCCACTCCGCTTCCTCTCTCCACTTTTTTGCCAGGCGTCTTAATACTTGCACTGCTCCAAAGGCAGTTAAGCAATTGTTATTTTCACTGTGGAAAACCAGCATGATGGGACTACTGCCAGGCACTGAGATAAGATAGCCTTTGGTTGTGCTGCAAGTTTTCTTTTCAGCAGCTTAATTCTCACATCTACTTTATTTAATTTTTTAAAAAAAGTTTCCTTTTAAAAAAAAATAAAAGAGCAACGTTGCAATGAAAAATGAATAGAACACAAAACCCACAGTATGTTAAGTAGCGCCTTCATATCACCTCTCTGATAGAAGTCGGGCTGTGACAGGCAGAATGAAGATCGTTGGTGCTGATTGGCAGGTTCTGGGTCCACTAAGTGTCGGTGAAGGACTCTTTTCACTAGAGAACAGGTAATTCACCAAAGCACCTGCTTAGCAAGGCRTGTGGCGGCGGCGGCGGCGGCAGCTGTGCAGCTGAAGAGGGATTATTGAGCAGGTGGCTGAAAATCACATGCCACCCCGACAAGAAAATACTCAGTCCTGTGTGGTGTAGGCTCAGTTCACATGTGTGAAATTGTACTTTGTTTCACGTTTCTTAATGCTTATTGTTGATTTGTGAGTGAGATGGTAATGGAATAGAGAAAAGAGGTTCTTTACAGAGTAGCATGCCTTAGTCGTGGCCCTCCATGGCCCTATTGTACTTCGGGAAGTTCTGGCTTTCTGCCCCGTGAAAAGGAAGGAAATAGTGGCAATTCAGTGCTTCTAGGACTTGCTTATTAAAAGGAAATGGGAAACAGAAACTGCTCTGCTGCCTTGATGGTGAAAGCTTTAGCTCACAGGGAGGATGCCCAGCTGGGTGTGTGTAAAGGGTCCAGTTGACTTGCTCTGCTAGGTCCACCTGAAGCTCCTTATGCAAAAAATTTGCATGTTTTTATTTTACAAATATCATTTCCTCCATGAAGTTTGTATTTCTTCAGTTTGCTTTCTTCAGTTTTTAGGGTTTTTTTTTTTTCTCCCAGTACCTTTATAACTTTTTCTTGTTCTTCCAAATGTCACTTATTAAAACCAAATTATCACCAGAGGGCCGAATGATATTAAGGAACTATTTCTATTAAATATTTATTTTAAAAATAGTAAAATAAGCTGGGCGGTGGTGGCACATGCCTTTAATCCCAGCACTTAGAAGGCAGAGGTAGGTGGATTTCTTAGTTCGAGGCCAGCCTGGTCTACAGAGTGAGTTCCAGGACAGCCAGGGCTACACAGAGAAACCCTGTCTCGAAAATAACCAAAAAAAAAAAAAGTAAAATAAAAGCAGCTATTGCATTTCCTGTGATTTGGAATAATACTTATATTTTGAGGATTTCTGAAAATTTATAGATTTTCCTTTAGAATGTTATTTTCCGTCTCCTGTTAGCATGACTTTCCTTTTCCATGTTCATTAAGGCAATTTGCTCTCTCATCTCCTTTTGAGATGGTGTCTTCCCATGTAACCTGGGCTGAGATTACAGAYATATGCCACCACCCTTGGCCCCAGGCTAAAATTATGAACAAGTAACTTGATGTTTGTTTTGTAATAATTTTCTGTATTAGGTCCCAGGCTCCATGGTCCTTTTGTCGTTCTGCACACATAACCAAGAATGGGTTTAGCCAATAGAATTTACAGGAATTGAATTCACAGATATTGAAAGGAAAGAAACTRTATCAGCTGTTTTAAAGTTCAGATGTTTTTCTCCGAGCCCAGTAGAGTGAAGCTTCTAACATTTATTTATTTATTTGTTTGTTTATTTATTTGTTTATTTATTTATGTGCCCCCATCTCTCTTCCATCCTGTGGGATCTTGGGATTGAATTTAGGTTGTAGATTTAGAGAGGCAAGCACTGTCATGGTTTTATTTAATTGTTCACAAACTTGCATGTCCTCTCCTGTCACTCAGTGTGGCGCTTCCTTGTGCTGCCCTCCCTCCTTCCCTCGTTGCCCATCCTGACTCTGCTCCGAAGACTTCTCTAGCAGAGTAGAACACTAATTACTGCCCAGATGTCACAATCCAGATCCCCCCTTCCTTCTCACCTCCTTCTGTCCTCCTTCCCAACCCCTSTCTTGCTCTAGTAGTAGTAGCTGAACTGTGAGCAGCCAGGCCAACGAATGAGACACATCTAGATCCAAAAGGGCTGAGTTTTTCATGCTTCTCTTGCTGTTTGTTCTTGGATCAGAGTTTCAGAAATAGGAAATGGCAAATACCCATTACATCATATCTAGTCCAGCACTCAGGGCAAACCTTGGGTTTTTTTTTCTCTTGTGTGATTTTTCCTTGGAGGTGAGAGCGGTCTGATACTAGGCATGTTCTGAAATTGCCTTATTATGCTCTGTGGTATTAATTCTCTCCTTCTACCATGTTAGTACCAGCGAGTGGAGTCTTGTCAGGCTTGGCAGCAAGTACTTTTATCTGCTGAGCCACCTCTCCAGTACCTATAGATAGTTGCATTGTTGTTTTAAATGTCATGTGGAGCATAGGGAATTCGATTAGCAAATGGCCAGGGTAGTAGTTACCACACAACCTTTGGAATCAGTTCACAGCATGGAATCCAGCCCTCTACAGTTAGGGTGTGTACACTGGGTGCTGGGCCACACTGCACATTGTACCTGTATTTGCTTTACCCTGTTAATATACAGCTTACAGGTTTGGGGTATGATGTCAGCACCACGTTTCTTTTCTTTTCTTTTTCTATTTTTGGTTTTTTGAGACAGGGTTTCTCTGTGTAGCCCTGGCTGTCCTGGAACTCACTCTGTAGACCAGGCTGGCCTCGAACTCAGAAATCCG
>BDUI01000669.1:62719-76127 GCA_002335545.1 Apodemus speciosus | reverse complement strand
GAGTGCTGGGATTACAGGCGTGCGCCACCACTGCCGGCTTAAGATTTATTTATTATTATATGTAAGTACACTGTAGCTGTCTTCAGACACACCATACCAGAAGAGGGAGTCAGATCTCATTACGTATGGCTGTGAGCCACCATGTGGTTCCTGGGATTTGAACTCAGGACCTTTGGAAGAGCAGTCATTGCTCTTAGCTGCTGAGCCATCTCTCCAGCCCCTTATTATTACTTTTCAAAGTGACTCTTCTAGAGCATAAAGTTTTTAGATGACATCACGTCTCAGAGTCAGAAGGTTGTGAACTTGGTAGATGTATTTTGAGAAGAGTGGTATGTACACACCAAATTAATTCCCAGAACATGAAATACTTGTAAAAGAAACTTAGCTGTTGTTGTTGTTTAATCTAATACTTGAAATGAGATTGAAAGAGCAGTCAGGAGCTGTGTCCAACACTTGGGCATGGCCCAGTGGGTCCAGATTGAGAACCAGAAATTTGTCACACATTGCCAACTTTTCATGGAGGCCAAAATCTTTGTTAGAAAACTGCTTACTAAAATGTCCTCTTCCTTGCAGAAGTACTTGCAAGAAGTTTCTTGAGTTAGACCAAGTTCAGTTTATGAACTTGTATGATATATATAGTTTTTGCTACAAATGTTCTATTTCCATAGAAAGTTTTTTCAATATAGAACCAGGCAACCTAGAATTGTCTTCTAAGTATGTCTGGGTTTTCATTCTTCCTAAACTCCTAAAAGGTGACATTTGTATTAGGATGGAAAGGCAGGCTTAAAAAGTATGAGAATTTCGCTTTCAAAAACGTTTTCAACTTCTGGCAATAGAGTATTGGAATTGAAGGTCCAGAAATAAGCTAAGATAAAGAAAGATGAGCTGTGAGCCATCTGCACAGCAGCAGCTTCCTTCCCAGGTTCCCTGTTGTAACCTCAGAGAAGATGGTGGCCTAGTCCTAGTCACTCTGCCGTCAATGACCCTCTTATCTGATGCCACTGAAGTTACTTGTGAAAGGGTTTGCTTTCTGGTAAGTTCTTCAATATATGAGAATGTAAATTCTAAGAGAAGTTCCTGGATGGAGCCCAAGCTAAAAGTAATAGATTTAGTCACCTACCTCAGTGTCTTGAGAGGAATCCAAGAAAAGGTGCTGTTTTTGAAACTTGAAAGATCTTATAAAGAAAGGGCAGGTCTTGAGCCAAGCAGCTTTGGAGGTGGTAACCAGCCCAAACAAGAGCTGGCATGTGCTCTCTAATCCTGGCTCCAGCGTTAGCTGAGAGGAATGTATGGGAGGCTCTGTAAGTGAAAGGATTGTTTATGACTTTGGATGCTGTGTGACTAGATAGGAATAGGAAGAGTTTGGAGCTGGTCTCTGAGGCTAGGAAACACCCCCMCACACACACACCTCRGGTTACTTATCATTTTATAGCTTTTCTAGGACAGCCTTTTAGTATTCTGCTCTGCCAAGACTAAAGCTGAGGTTGGGGTGGGGTTTAATTAGATAGAATCAAGACCCATAGCTTTTCTTCAAATATTCTAAGCAAAGTTTCTGTCTATTTGGAAGTATTTAAGTTTTCCTAAAATCCTATTCTTGTCAGCTTGGTTTTTGAAAGAGGAAAGACAGCTGTTGCTGCCATGCTAAAGGGGCCAGAAAGATGTCAGGCTGGCATTAGAGGGGAAGGGAAGCACATCACTGACATGGGAACAAGGTGCCACTGAGCCTGTGGGTCCTGCTGCCTCAGTTTTGTGTGTTTTACTTTCCTATTCTAAGGATTGAACCCAGAGTGCTCCCTGCCCTCTCCTCTTTTTGATACCAAAAAACTTGGCTGACCTGAAACTATAGACCAGGCTGGCCTCCAACCCAAAGGTCATCCTGCCACAACCGTCTGCCCAGAGCCTACATAAACTAGGCAAGTGCTCTTCTATGAGCAAGACCTGCAACTAACAGTTGCCCCTTTTAATTACATTTACTGTGTGTGTGTTGTGTGTGAGACAGAGACAGACAGACAGACAGACAGACAGACAGACACACACACACACACACACACACACACACAGAGAGAGAGACATCTACACAGGTACAAGTGTAGAGGTCAGAAGGAGGCAGTCTCCTGATTCTATTTCCACCATGTGGGTCCAGGGGATAGACCCTAGGCCATCGGTATCTCGGGATCTAGCTCCCTCTTCCCCACTCCATTAATCTCTACTGATCCTGACTGCCAGCAGAATTTGCTGTCAGGTTTGTGGACTGGAGATTGTTTCTTAATCCCTGTCTTGGAATACCAAACTCCAGCTGTGCTGTCTAGGCCTTGGGAGAACTGAGAGGCATTTGGTTACTGTAGACAAAGGCCTGTTTTGTCAGAGAGAAGATTAGGGCAAAGTACAACCATTGTTATCTCTGATGCCTTCATGGTCAACTGTCTACTTGGCAACAGGAGATGCCTTGACCTTAATTAACAGCAACCTGTTCTTAATGTTTCTTTGATTATTTTCTACTAATGAGGTTTCAGTGTTCAGGCTTCAAAACTTTCCATTAATGTCTCTTTAACCTTTTTTTCCCCCTRATATTGGGAATTCAGAGGGAAGGCTGAGCAGGTAAAGGTACTTGCCACTAATCTTGATCTGTACCCACGTGGTAGAAGGTTGGCCTCTAACCTACGCTTGCATGAGTACAACACACACACACACACACACACACACACACACACACACAAACACACACATAGAGTAAAAATTGTAAATAGGAGCAGCTGTTGGTTATAGGCATAGTTCTGTAGAGAGCCCTTGCTTATCACATGTACACATCACACACACACACACAAAATGAATATTTAAAAATATTCTAAAAGTAGTGAATTAGTGCTTTTCAGTAAATAGCTGGCAAAATGCAAAAAGCAGTATTCTGTTCATTTGCTTGCTTGTTTTTCTTGAGAAAAGACCTCACTGCTCAAGCTGGCCTTAAACTCGCATGTGTGGCCAAGGCTGGTATTGAACTTCTGATGCTCCTGCCTTTGCTTCTAGAATGCTGGGATGCCTGGCTTGGGGACCAATACCCTCCGTCCTACTTCTGGAATGGGTGCAGGCAAGCATTCTGCTGTGTTAATGGCCTGTAACAGCTCTCTTATGTTTTGTTTTGAAACAGGATCCTATTAAGTCACCCAGGCTAGCCTAAAACTCCCTTTATAGCCCAGACAGGCAGTTGACTTTGTTATCTTCCTACCTCAACTGAGATTACAGGCTTCCTTCCAGTTGTATTTTGTATCTTGGAAGGATTTCTGTAACATTGTAAAACTGGTTGAGATTATTGGTTCAGGACTGTCTTGGGCATGAATCTCAACTCTGTTTATTTAAGGATCTTTAATTTTCCTATTAGAGAACTGACCTGGTTTGGCCTAGCTTGGCCAGATTTTATTACATTTGATAATGAGATTTCACCCTGAAGTGTGAAATTCAATTTCTTTATGTTTTTATAATTTGTCTCAAAGTTTTTATCTTCATCAGTTGCTATGTTCAGAAGTCTAAGTGTTTATTTTTTAAACTGCCGATTGTGAGTAGGTGTAGGGGGTAGTACTTTTTAAATGCTTAACACATTAAGTTCCCTTCTTGGAAGGAAGTGTCTGATATTAGTTAACTTCATAGTTACTTTCACTACTGAGCTAATCAGGAAAGTGTTTTAAGAGATCTCTCCAGAGTCAGTTCTCCCCTTGAATTATGTGGAAAGCCCTTGGTNAGAGAGAGACATCTACACAGGTACAAGTGTAGAGGTCAGAAGGAGGCAGTCTCCTGATTCTATTTCCACCATGTGGGTCCAGGGGATAGACCCTAGGCCATCGGTATCTCGGGATCTAGCTCCCTCTTCCCCACTCCATTAATCTCTACTGATCCTGACTGCCAGCAGAATTTGCTGTCAGGTTTGTGGACTGGAGATTGTTTCTTAATCCCTGTCTTGGAATACCAAACTCCAGCTGTGCTGTCTAGGCCTTGGGAGAACTGAGAGGCATTTGGTTACTGTAGACAAAGGCCTGTTTTGTCAGAGAGAAGATTAGGGCAAAGTACAACCATTGTTATCTCTGATGCCTTCATGGTCAACTGTCTACTTGGCAACAGGAGATGCCTTGACCTTAATTAACAGCAACCTGTTCTTAATGTTTCTTTGATTATTTTCTACTAATGAGGTTTCAGTGTTCAGGCTTCAAAACTTTCCATTAATGTCTCTTTAACCTTTTTTTCCCCCTRATATTGGGAATTCAGAGGGAAGGCTGAGCAGGTAAAGGTACTTGCCACTAATCTTGATCTGTACCCACGTGGTAGAAGGTTGGCCTCTAACCTACGCTTGCATGAGTACAACACACACACACACACACACACACACACACACACACACAAACACACACATAGAGTAAAAATTGTAAATAGGAGCAGCTGTTGGTTATAGGCATAGTTCTGTAGAGAGCCCTTGCTTATCACATGTACACATCACACACACACACACAAAATGAATATTTAAAAATATTCTAAAAGTAGTGAATTAGTGCTTTTCAGTAAATAGCTGGCAAAATGCAAAAAGCAGTATTCTGTTCATTTGCTTGCTTGTTTTTCTTGAGAAAAGACCTCACTGCTCAAGCTGGCCTTAAACTCGCATGTGTGGCCAAGGCTGGTATTGAACTTCTGATGCTCCTGCCTTTGCTTCTAGAATGCTGGGATGCCTGGCTTGGGGACCAATACCCTCCGTCCTACTTCTGGAATGGGTGCAGGCAAGCATTCTGCTGTGTTAATGGCCTGTAACAGCTCTCTTATGTTTTGTTTTGAAACAGGATCCTATTAAGTCACCCAGGCTAGCCTAAAACTCCCTTTATAGCCCAGACAGGCAGTTGACTTTGTTATCTTCCTACCTCAACTGAGATTACAGGCTTCCTTCCAGTTGTATTTTGTATCTTGGAAGGATTTCTGTAACATTGTAAAACTGGTTGAGATTATTGGTTCAGGACTGTCTTGGGCATGAATCTCAACTCTGTTTATTTAAGGATCTTTAATTTTCCTATTAGAGAACTGACCTGGTTTGGCCTAGCTTGGCCAGATTTTATTACATTTGATAATGAGATTTCACCCTGAAGTGTGAAATTCAATTTCTTTATGTTTTTATAATTTGTCTCAAAGTTTTTATCTTCATCAGTTGCTATGTTCAGAAGTCTAAGTGTTTATTTTTTAAACTGCCGATTGTGAGTAGGTGTAGGGGGTAGTACTTTTTAAATGCTTAACACATTAAGTTCCCTTCTTGGAAGGAAGTGTCTGATATTAGTTAACTTCATAGTTACTTTCACTACTGAGCTAATCAGGAAAGTGTTTTAAGAGATCTCTCCAGAGTCAGTTCTCCCCTTGAATTATGTGGAAAGCCCTTGGTYTCGGGGTCAGGCTAAGAGGCAAGCTCCATAACCCACTGAGCCGCTTGTTGGCTCTTAGCTGGCACTTTAAGGGCAAGACCCAGTCTAGTCTGTGTGACTGGCAGTCTGATAGGTCATCAGTAAACAGCTGTTGAGTGTGAATTCATTTGTTCTGTGCCTTTGGAATAGCTAGAAGGTATTTTTCAGAATAACGTTCCCTGCTAACTTGACTGCAGTTCCTTTGGGACTTGAAGATTTCACAGTTCCCATTAAAGTACACACACTCTGGAGACAGACAATACTTACAGCTCTTATCAGCAACCATCTTATGGGAAGACCTTGCTGGTCAGCTGATTCCTGATATGAGGGTAAGACTTGGCTGCGAAAGAAAAGAAAGGCTCAGAGTATCATGGCAACAAGCATTGCTATTTCCAATTGCCTCAGAATTACTGTGTTTGGTTTTGTTAAGGTAGGGTGTCACTCTGTAGCTAGAACTGGCCTTCTGTCTTAGCTGTGATAACAGGTGTGAGCCATCATACCCAGCTTTACTGGTTCTTCTTAATTTGTAATGAATACCATTCCTCTGGGCATACTAGACTATGATTTAGTAGCGTTGGTTCTGCTGTGCAGCCAATGGATTGGATAACACACAAGTGAACCATGTTACCTTAGCACTCAGAAGGCTGAGGCAGAAAGATTCCTTGAGTTTGAGACCAGCCTGGGCTATGTAATAGGTTCTTTGCTAACTTGGAGTACAGTCAGACTGTCTCGCTGTTTTAAAAAACCTATTAGCTACCTAGAGGACTGTTGAGCCCAAAATGAGAGACTAACCTTAAAAGCAGCAGAATGGCTACACAGACACCGTGTTCGCTGTGCTAAGCTACATCTATGTTTTTAACTTTCTTTCTTTTTTTTTTTTTTTCTTTTTCTTTTTTTCGAGACAGGATTTCTCTGTATAGCCCTGGCTGTCCTGGAACTCACTCTGTAGAGCAGGCTGGCCTCGAACTCAGAAATCCACCTGCCTCTGCCTCCCAGAGTGCTGGGATTACAGGCGTGCACAACCACTGCCCTGCTGTTTTTAACTTTCTTAACGAAAAGACTTGAGAAAAAAATCTCAGTCCTCTTTGTCAGTCCTAAGACTTGGAGAGATTTAATTTCTCCCTGAACTCTGAATCTTGCTTCCACAGTCTCTGGCCATTGTAACTGTTTAAAATCTGTTTGTTAGAAGTGTTTTRCAGCCAGGCAGTGRTGGCGCACGCCTTTAATCCCAGTGCTTGTGAGGCAGAGGCAGGTGGATTTCTGAGTTTGAGGCTAGCCTGGTCTACAGAGTGAGTTCCAGGAAAGCCAGGGCTACACAGAGAAACCCTGTCTAGGGAAAAAAAAGAGTTTTGCATACCAGTTTGTCTGTGTACCATGTGCATGCCTGCTGTCTGAGGAGGCCAGAGAAGGCACTGGACCTCCTGGAACTGGAGTTTTTAGGTGGTTGTGAGCCACCATGTGAATTTTGGGGATTGAACCCAAGTCCTTCAGAAGCACAGCCAGTGCTCTTGACGACTTGACTAGCAACACCTCCAATTCCTCCACTCTCTGCCTTCTGTTCTCAATGTCTCCTGTTGGAAATTTGCAGCTCATTTCTTTTTCTTTCTTTTTTTTCCTTCCCCCCGCCCCCAGATGGGGTTTCTCTGTGTAGCCCTGGCTATCCAGACCAGGCTGGCCTCAAACTCAGAAATCCGCCTGCCTCCACCTCCCAAGTGCTGGGATTAAAGGCTTGTGCCACCACCGCCCGGCTTTTTTACAGTGTTGTTTTGTTTTTTTAAATCATCTTTAAGTTGTATTGCTGAAAAATACAGTAGATACTCTGTGAGTATCCACACGACRTGCTTATGGTGAGCTCCTAGTCCCGATAGCCCTTAAGTAGGGGAGACCCAGATGCCAGTATCTTTAGGTCTTTCCTTGTGGGTTTCTCAGATTTTTTAGAAACTTATTTGATTTCTCTAGGAAGGTAAGGCTATCAGCTTTTTATGAATCACGTGAGAAAAGTGTGCAGGTTCAGCGTTTAGTATTCAGCACTCTGCCACATTTAATCTCCTTATTTTAAGTATAATATTCATCTTCTCTACTATGCCTGAAGCACTCTAGTCCAGAGATCTTGTGTGAGCCACTTGAGAAAATTAAACCTCTAGTCTCTTGAATGAAGGAGTACATCTGAGTGAGAAAAGTTAAGGATATAACTGCTTCTCACACATTTTTAATCAGCTTTATTCATTCTAAATCATCCGTTCTGAGCCTGAATTAATAGATGCTACTGATTCTTAGATTTGTCGGAAAAGTTCTTTATGATTTTTCTCCATTTGCAGACATAGTATTTATTCACTGGCAGCCTGTGGTATCTGTCTGTCTGTCTGTCTGTCTTATCCAGGCCTTCATTTGCTTTCCAGGTTCCAACATTTCTGCTATCAGCTCAGCACTTCTCCCTTTCCTGTGCGCTTTTCTAAAACCTTTGTAATAGTTTGAGGATGCTTTTGTGTAGTGATACAGCCTTTCTTACTAAATGTCTTGGTTTTCATTTTGTTTTATTTATATTTATTTAGTGTATGTAGGAACACACATGTGTGAGTAGAGGTACCAGGACAAGTGGTTCCARGGATGGAACTCAGGTACCTGAGAGCTATTTCACCAACCCTACAGCCATTTTCTTCCTTTTCCCTTCCTTCTTTYCTTCTTGAAAAAGGTAATTAAGCGTGGGGCCTCAAGATTGCCAGGTGAGGGAACACACCTTTGAGCGGCATTCCTAGCACCAACCCCATTTTTGGTTGACAATTAATTGAGATAATAATACTCAAAGGGAGTTTTTAAGAATAGTAGACTAGGCTCCTTCTCCCAATTCCGCCATCGCCTGCTCTTTCTACTGTGGCAGAATCTTGCCAGGTATGCCACAATGAAGACACCATCTCCTGATACTTCCTAGAGAACCAGCTGCACTATGGGCATTTGGAGTGTGGAGAGGCCTGGGAGCACAAGAGAACTGGTTTCCCAAGAGTGCCTGTATACCTGCGTGCACAGAGAGAACAGGAATCCCAGGAGTACAGATACACAGGCTTGCAGGACAGTTAAGCCACAGTCAGAGACAGCAAGACCAGCTAACACCAGAGATAACTAGACGGCAAAAGGGAAACACAAGATCATTACCAAAAAAAAAACCAAAGCAACATGGAACCATCAGAACCCAGTTCTTCCACAACAGCAAACCCTGGATACCYCAACACACTGGAAAAGCAAGAGCTGGATTTAAAATCACATCTCATGATGCTGATAGAGAACTTCAAGAAGGACATAAATAACTCCCTTAAAGAAATACAGGAGAACATGGGTCAACAGGTAGAAGCCCTTAAAGTGGAAACACAAAAATCCCTTAAAGAATTTCAGGAAAACACAAACAAACAAGTGAAGAAACTGAACAAAACTATCCAGGATCTAAAAATGGACGTAGAAACAATAAAGAAATCACAAAGTGAGACATCTCTGGAGATAGAAAACCTTGGAAAAAATTCAGGAGTCATAGATGCTAGCATCAACAACAGAATACAAGAGATAGAAGAAAGAATTTCAGGTGTTGAAGATACCATAGAAAACATTGACTCAACAGTCAAAGAACATGCAAAATGCAAAAAGCTTGTAACCCAAAACATACAGGAAATCCAAGACCCAATGAGAAGACCAAACCTAAGGATTATAGGTATAGAAGAGAGTGAGGATTTACAACTCAAAGGGCCAGTAAATATCTTCAACAAAATTATGGAAGAAAACTTCCCTAACCTAAAGAAAGATGCCCTTGAACATTACAAGAAACTTACAGAACTCCAAACAGACTGGACTATAACAGAAACTCCTCCTGACACATAATAATCAAAACACCAAATGCACTAAACAAAGAAAGAATGTTAAAAGCAGTAAGGGAAAAAGGTCAAGTAACATATAAAGGCAGACCTATCAGATTTACACCAGACTTCTCACTAGAAACTATGAAAACTGGAAGATCCTGGACAGATGTCATACAGACCCTAAGAGAACATAAATGTCAGCCCAGGCTACTATACCCAGCAAAACTCTCAATTACCATAGACGGAGAAAACAAGACATTACATGACAAAAACAAATTTACACAATATCTTTCCACAAACCCAGCTCTACAAAGGATAATGGGTGGAAAATACCAATACAAGGCGAGAAACTACACCCTAGAAAAAGCAATAAAATAATCTTCTTTCAACAAATTCAAAAGAAGATAGCCACACAAACAGAATTCCACCTTTAACAACAAAAATAACAAGAAGCAACAATCACTTTTCCTTAATATCTCTTAACATCAATGGTCTCAATTCCCCAATGAAAAGACATAGACTATCAGACTGGATATGTAAACAGGACCCAAAATTTTGCTGCATGTAAGAAACCCACCTCAGTGACAATGACAGTCACTACCTCAGAGTCAAAGGTTGGAAAACAATTTTCCAAGCAAATGGTCCCAAGAAACAAGCTGGATTGGCCATTCTTATATCGGATAAAATCGAATTTCAACCAAAAGTTATTAAAAATAAGGAGGGACACTTCATACTGGTCAAAGGAAAAATCTACCAAGATGAACTCTCAATTCTGAATATCTATGCTCCAAATGCAAGGGCACCCACATTCATAAAAGAAACTAAAGTTCAAAGCACACATTGCACCCCACACAATAATAGTGGGAGACTTCAACACCCCACTCTTAACAATGGACAAATCATGGAAACAGAAACCAAGCAGAGACACAGTGGAACTAACTGAAATTATGGACCAAATGGATCTAACAGATAGTTAGAACATTCCATCCTAAAGCAAAAGAATATATCTTCTTCTCAGCATCTCATGGTACCTTCTCAGTGATAGCTTGGTCAAGGAAGAAATAAATAAATTAAAGACTTTAGAATTTAATGAAAATGAGGACATATCATACCAAAACTTATGGGACACAATGAAAGCAGTGCTAAGAGGAAAACTCATAGCTCTACGTGCCCCCAAAAAGAAAATGGAGAGAGCTTACACTAGTGACTTGACAGTGCACCTGAAAGCTCTAGAACAAAAAGAAGCAAACTCACCCAAAAGGAGTAGACAACAGGAAATAAACTCAGGGCTGAAATCAACCAAATAAAAACAAAAAGAACTATACAAAGAATCAACAAAACCAGGAGCTGGTTCTTTGAGAAAATCAACAAGATAGATAAATCCTTAGCCAGACTAACCAGAGGGCACAGAGGCACTACCCAAATTAATAAAATCAGAAATGAAAAGAGACATAATAACAGAAACTGTGAAAAATAAAAAAAAAAAATCATCAGCTCCTACTACAAGAGCTTATACTCAACAAAATTGGAAAATTGGACGAAATGGACAACTTTCTAGATGCATACCAAGTGCCAATGTTAAAACAGGATCAGATAAACCATCTAAATAGTCCCACAAGTCCTGAGGAAGTAGAAGCAGTTGTTAATAGTCTCAAAAAAAAAAAAAAAAAAAAAAAGTGCCCAGGACCAGATCGGTTTAGTGGAGAATTCTAACAGATCTTCAAAGAAGAGCTGATACTGATTCTCTTCAAACTATGCCACAAAATAGAAACTCAAGGAACACTACCCAATTCATTCTACAATCTGATTGCTCTGGCTAGGACTTCAAATACTATATTGAATAGATAGGGAGAAAGTGGGCAGTCTTGTCTGGTCCGCGATTTTAGTGAGATTGCCTCAAGTTTCTCTCCATTTGGTTTGATGTTGGCTACCGATTTGCAGTATATTGCTTTCCACTATGTTTAGGTATGGGCCTTGAATTCCTGATCTCTCCAAGACTTTTATCATGAAGGGATGCTGAATTTTCTCAAAAGCTTTTTAAGCATCTAATGAAATGACCAYGTGGTTTTTTTCTTTGAGTTTGTTTATGTAGTGGATTACATTGATGGATTCCCATATATTGAACCATCCCTGCATCTGTAGGATGAAGCAATCAGACAACAAAAGGAGGTCAAAGGTATACAAATTGGAAAGGAAGCAGTCAAAATATCAGTATTTGTAGATGATGTGATCATATACTTAAACAACCCCAAAAATTCTACCAGAGAACTCCTAAAGCTGATTAACAATTTTAGCAAAGTGGCTGGATATAAAATTAACTCAAACAAATCAGTAGCCTTTCTCTACTCAAAGGATAAACAAGCTGAGAAAGAAATTAGGGAAATGACACCCTTCACAATAGTCACAAATAATATTACATACCTTGGTGTCACTCTAACCAAGCAAGTGAAAGATCTGTATGACAAGAACTTCAAGCCTCTGAAGAAAGAAATCGAAGATCTCAGAAGATTGAAAGATCTCCCATGCTCATGGATTGGTAGGATTAATGTAGTAAAAATGGCCATCTTGCCAAAAGCAATCTACAGATTCAATGCAATCCCGGTCAAAATTCCAAATCAATTTTTCATAGAGCTAGAAAGAACAATCTGCAAATTTGTTTGGAATAACAAAAAACCCACGATAGTGAAAACTATTCTCCACAACAAAAGATTTCCTGGGGGAATCACCATCCCTGGCCTCAAGCTCTACTACAGAGCAATAGTGATAAAAACTATATGATATTGGTACAGAGATGGGCAGGAAGATCAGTGGAATAGAATTGAAGACCCAGAAATTAACCCACACACCTACAGTCACTTGATATTTGACAAAGAAGCTAAAAACATCCAGTGTGTGTGTGTGTGGGGGGGGGTGGGATGACAGCATTTTTAACAAATGGTGTTTGATCAACTGGAGGTCAGCATGCAGAAAAATGCAAATCGACCTATTATCTCCTTGTAGAAATCTCAAGTCCAAGTGGATCAGGACCTCCACATAAAACCAGGTACACTGAAGCTTATCAAGGAGAAAGTGGGGAAGAACCTTAAACACATGGGCACAGGGAAATTTTCCTGAATTTCCCTGAATACCAATGGCTTATGCTCTAAGAACAAGAATCAACAAATGGGACCTCATAAAACTGCAAAGCAAAAAGGCAAAGGACACTGTCAATAGGACAAAATGGCAACCAGCAGATGGGGAAAAGATCTTTACCAATCCTACATCCGATAGAGGGCTAGTATCCAATGTATACAAAGAATTCAAGTTAGACTCCAGAGAGTCAAATAACCCTATTAAAAAATGGGGTACAGAGCTAAACAAGGAATTCTCATCTGAGGAAACTCGAATGGCTCTGAAGCACCTAAAGAAATGTTCAGCATCCTTAGTTATCAGGGAAATGCAAATCAAATCAACCCTGAGATTCCACCTCATACCAGTCAGAATGGCTAAGGTGAAAAACTCAGGGGATAGCAGATGCTGGAGAGGATGTGGAGAAAGAGGAATACTTCTTCATTGCTGGTGGAATTGCAAGCTGGTAAAACCACTCTGGAAATCAGTTTGGTGGTTCCTCAGAAAATTAGACATAGTACTACCTGCGGACACAGCTATACCACTTTGGGCATATATACCCAGAAGATGCTCCACTATGTTCATAGTAGCCTTATTCATAATATCCAGAAGGTGGTCTTATATAGAAAGGCAAGTGATTTTTCATGGTTTTCATCAACTTCTATTAGTTCTTCTAGAAGTTGTCTATAGGTTTTCAGGATTTTCTACATATTCAGTCTCAGTGTTGATGTATAACCTACTTTATTCTAATTGGAGCAGTAAGGATAGGTTACATATGACCCACCAGGCATGTACAGCTTCTTCATATTCTGGCATGATTATAATCTACAAAGTTCATGTTCTAGAAYCTCAATTGAGTTACAAAAAAATTCACACAAAAACCAAGGCTGCAGCTTTGTCTAGGCTGCACTCATTCCTTGGCTGCTTGTAGTCAGTAGGCCACACATTGAACATACCTGATAACATTTTTGGCATGTTGGTTTTCTGGATTTTTTCCTTTTTCCTTTTTTCTTTTTTTCTTTTTCTTTTTCTTTT
>BDUI01000669.1:31030-43888 GCA_002335545.1 Apodemus speciosus | reverse complement strand
AGTGCTGGGATTACAGGCGTGCGCCACCACCGCCCGGCTTCAAAGCGCTGGTTTGCAAATGGGTCTTTCTGTGTTGCCCCAAGCTGGTCTCCAACTCATGTTTGAGTGATGCTCCTGTCTCAGCCTTAAACGTAGCTGAGACTACAAATGGGCACTGCCACATCCTGGTTTATAGCATGCTTTAGTTATTTTCTTAGCAGTAAGGTGGTGGCRCACACCCTTAATCCCAGCACTCTGGAAGCAGAGACAGGTAGATCTCTCTGAGTTCAAGGCCAGCGTAGTCTGCAGAGAGAGTTCCAGGACAGCCAGATACACACAGAGAAACCCTGTCTCAATAAAACAGAAAACATGTTTCTCTTRCCTAACTACTAAGTCTGACCATCGCATATGCAACATGACATTGTGCATGCCCTCTCCAAATAAATACAATTTTAAAAATCTTATTGGGGGTCTGGAGAAATGGATCATGGTTAAAAGCAGTGGCTGATCTTCTACAGGACCTGGCTTTGATTCATAGCACCCRTACAACTATGTAGTAACAGTTACAGGGGACTGCAACACCCTCTTCTGGCCTCCTTGAGTATGTCCATCTGTCTKTCCATCCGTCTGTACATACATACATGCATACGTACATGCATACATACATACAAACATACATGGACAAACAAAATACCCATGTACATAAAATAAAAATTACTGTTGTTTGTTTTGGTTTGGGTTTGGTTTTTGTTTTTTTGTTTGGTTGGTTTTGGTTTTGGTTTGGTTTTGAGACATGGTTTTTCCTGTGTAATAGAGCCCTGGCTCTCCTAGACTTGCTTTGTCAACCAGGCTGGCCTCGAACTCAGGGTTCCACTTGCCTCTGCCTTTTGAGTGCTAGGATCAAAGGCATGCACCACCACACCCAACTAATAAAAATCATCTTTAAAAAGATGATTGCATAATGGCACACTACATTATCTAGATAAGAAGAATTATAACTTGGATTTCATGAAGATGACCCCTGTTGCTTAGGTTCGGTCTCAGCTAGCATTGTTTCAGTTTATATTGGCCTTCTTTGCCATTGCAGTCCTTGGTGGATTCTAAAGGACCCTTTCTAAGTAGGCCTTAGGAAGGTTGCTTCTCCTGGATGCTTTCCTTCCCCTGCTGTGACTAGTGATGAGACCAGGCCCTTCTCTGTCTATAAGCTACTCAGCTCAATTGGTGAGTTGGCTGTGAGGCACCRTCCTTGTGCTGCCTGCCCTAGGATTGCAACGTTAGATCCAAGAAATTGTGTGCTCACCCCCTCTCACTCTCGTGTGTGTGTGTGTGTGTGTGTGTGTGTGTGTGTGTGTGTGTGTGTAGAAAGAAAGAAGGAAAAGTGTTAACATTTTCAACATAACCTAGAATCACCTGGAAAGAGATATTCAGTGAGGGGTGTGTAGTGGATTGGCCTGTGGGCATGTCTGTGCCGAGGTATCTTAAGTTATTAGTGTGGGTGGCACTATTCCCTGGGGATGGTGGGTTTTTGGCTCTGCAAAAGTAGAAAAACTGATCTGAGCATAAGCAAGTGAGTATGGATATATGGCTGGCCTTGAACTTGGTGCTGCAATTATAAAGATATGTCACCACTGCTTGCTAATATTTTTCTCTTTCTACTAAAAGAATTTTGGATGTGGTGGTAGTGGTGCATGCCTCTAATCCCAACAACACTCAGGGGAATATAGTTAGGAGGATCTCTATGAGACCAAGGTAAGCCTGGTCTACAAAGTGAGTTCCAGGATAGCCAGGGCTTCACAGAGAAACCCTGTCTCCAAAAAAAAAGGGATTATGGGAAGTAAAATTGGAAAACTTTAAATACAAAATTCTCATCTTCATTTCACCCACAACTTAAATTTTTTTAAACATTTATTTATTTACTATGTATACAATGTTCTGTATGCATGTGTGCCTGCAYACCAGAAGAAGACACCAGATCTCATTACAGATGGTTGTGAGCCACCATGTGGTTGCTAAAAATTAAACCCAGGACCTTTGGAAGAGTAGTCAGTACTCTTAACCTCTGAGCCATCTCTCTAGCCCACAACTTAAATTTTTTAGTTGCTTTAATTTTTTAACTAAGCTGGGCCTGGGCTGGGCTCAGTGATGGCTTTGAATACAGAAACTCTGGATTCCAGGTCACATACCACATAAAGCAGAGAAGCACTTGGGAAGTTGAGGCAGGAGGATTGAATAGCCAAGGTCATCCTCAGCTTAGACTATCCTGTACCTTTAAAAAATGTTGTAGGTAAATAATTATCTGTAACAGTGTGCAAGGTCTGACTCCTTTGAGTTGCAGAATAGTGATGTTTTTCTTCAAGATGATATTTTCTTTCCTTTCTGATTTTTCTCCTATGAGTTATCTCTTCCTATTGTTTTCTAGAAGATTCCAGAAGGAAAATGCTTTGCTGCTTATTCAATGTTTTAGGAGGCAGCGTGCAGAACAGGCAAAAATTACAAGTTGCATTTCATTGTTTAGCTCAGTGGAAGGTGCTAAGTTAATCTCTCTACCCCCATTTGTTGCAGTCTCAGCCTTGTCTGTACATTTCAGTCCAAAACGGTCAAGGGGGATGACTTGTTTTTCTTAGTTTTGAGTTGTAAAATATATCCTGTACTGTTTCACCCGCCTGTATTTGGTATTATCAACTTAATTTTTTTTCTGTTATGGTGGGTACATGTATATGACCAAGAGTGTGGTTAATGACAATATGAGTACCTATCTATGTTATATACTGTGCTGGCTAGTTTTATGCCAACTTGACACAAGATGGTCTTTTGGGAAGAGTGACTCTCAATTAAGAAAATGCCTCCATATCGCTGGCCTACTGGCAAATATGTAGGGTACTTTTTTATGTAGTGATTGATGTGTGAGTGGATGGTGGTTCCATGCCTGGGATAGTGGTCCTGGATGCTGTTAAGAAAACAGAATTGAGCCAAGCAGTGGTGGCCCATGCCTTTAATCCCAGCACTTGGGAGGCAGAGGCAGGCAAATTTCTGAGTTCAAGGCCAGCCAGGGCTATACAGAGAAACCCTGTCTCGGAAAAAAAACCAAAATCCAAAAAACAAACAAACCATGTGGTTGCTGGGATTTGAACTCAGGACCTTCAGAAGAGCAGTTAGTGCTCTTAACCAATAAGCCATCTCTCCATCCACAAGATCTTCTTAATACAAGGCAGCAACAGGATATCCAAGAAGATTCCTGCTAAAGATTCAGTATTGATAGTATAGCAGAAGCAGAGACCTTGAACCAGACCAATGACTAATTACAATGAATATTCACAAATAAAGAAGTGTGGACAAAAAGGTATACTGTGTGACACACTATGACGTATTACAGCTTCCACAACGAGATTAGATTTTTCTTTGGGGGGTGGGACTGGTTGCAAGGGCAGAGGGCAGATGCAAAGAGACAGGGAGAAGGGTGGATTTTGGGTACATGATGTAAAGTTCACAAAGAATTAATTAAAAATTAAATGAAAAAACAGGGGACACCCATCCATGAATATTTGGGTAGMACAGATTAGCCTTGATGGGGAAGAAAAGACACAGAATTAGGAAAGGAAGGTGGGTAGATCTGGGAAGAGTTAGAGAAACAGTAAATATGATCCAATGATCTCAAAGAACTAATGAAATWTATATTTTAGGAAAGAAAAGTAATGGTCTTAAATGTGATAAAAGAGCTAATTCACCTCTGTTTGGATGCTGTTATAAGGAGAGTGTGCTGTGAGACTGCCCCTCCAACTATACAAATACAGACTCTCCCTTTGGGCGCAAAGTCTGGACTTGTTAGTAATGAAATAATTTGGTCCCTTGCCACGTGGCTCACAGTGTTGTGCAGATATAAAGAAATGAGAGCTAGGCTGGATGCTAGTGACCGATGTCTTTGGTCCCAGTACTGGGGAGACAGAGGCAAGTGGACCTCTGTGAGTTCCAGGCCAGCTTAGTCTATAGATTGAATTCCATGACAGCCAGTGCTACACCCAGAAACGCAGTCTCTAAAACTTAAAACAAAAACTTAAGAAGGAAGGTAAACTTAGAAGTTGATATCATTTTTTTTTCTTTTTTCTTGTTCCGGCTTTTCTTCGTGTAGTTCTGGCTGCTGTTGAACTTGTTCTGTAGACAAGGATGGCCTTAAAGTCAGAGAGAGATCTGCCTGCCTCTGCCCAGCATTCGTGCTGGAATTAAAGGCGAGTGCCGCCAGGCGGTGGTGGTGCATGCCTTTAATCCCAGCACTTGGGAAGCAAAGGCAGGTGAATTTTTGAGTTTGAGGACAGCCAGGGCTACTCAGAGAAACCTTGTCTTGAAAAACAAAACAAACAAACAAACAAAAAAGGCGAGTGCCACCACGTGGCTTCTTTTATTTTTTTTCTTTTTCTTTTTTTTTCTCTTCTTTTTTTCTTTTACAGGAGATTAGAAAAGAAATTCTGTGATTTACAGTCATATCAATGTGTTCATTTGAATAAGAAAACAGATAGCTACATAGGGCCTGTTATAATGAAACAGACTGGTAGAACTAAAGTAATTGACATGTAAAGGCATGGGTTTCTCTGTTCCATGGACTTCCTAGACACGTGTGAGGACTTTTCCTCTTGTAGACTGCTTTCTCTGTTCTTGCATTTATGTTTTTATTTATGTAGTTTCTTGCATCTATTTCTCGGGGGTGCGTTGTACAGTCCTGCACCCCAAAGCAAATGTGCCGGCCAGGGGACACCTTCATAGAGTTTGTTCTCTGCCTTCCTTTACATAAAGTCTGCAGCTGAACTCAGGTCACCACGCTCACATAGCAAGTGTCTTTACTCTCTCAGCCTCAGCCCCTGTGTGTGTTCTCGTTCTCGTTCTCTCTCTCTCTCTCTCTCTCTCTCTCTCTCTCTCTCTCTCTCTCTCCTCTCTGTGTGTGTGTGTGCGCGCGCACACACACACACACACATGCTTTCTCACTTTTACTTTTATTCAAACAAACAGTCCAGTTTGGTGGCTAGAGACCATAGAAACCCTTTTGAGACCTAAGTAAGACCTATAAATGAAAATAAAAGGGGAGGAGATCTTCAGAACAAGGCTGTAGGATGCTCTCGATGTGAAAATCATTTAAAACTAAGACCATGTTAGTATTTCACAGAGTGACAGATGTTATCTCTTAATCTGAATAAATGACCTAAACTGTGTGAACATTTATCATTCAAAACATTAAAATCTCTCTCTGGAGCTCAAAGTGTGTGTTCCTTCAGCAGCCATCATGCTTTGACTGTTAAGCCTGAGTCCAAAGTCATTGATTACATATTGCCTTTATCTTAGTTATAGAATTTCAGAAGGCTCCTTATTCTCAGTGTTTTGGTTTTGTACTAAAAATGCTTGTCTGAATGTAGATGCTCTTATTTTGATGGATACATTTGCAATAAAGCTCAAGTAAATAAAACTGCTATTGAGAATAGCTATGTCCGACACTTATAATAGTTTGAATTTAGACAAGGTTAGTTTATTACAATATTAAGCCAGTTCAAATTAAGTTGAAATCCCAGCCACTAAAGAGGCTGAGGCAGGAGGATGAGAGTTCAAAGTATTCGAGGGTTACATATTGAACTGTCCTAGGTAATTTACAAGACCTAATCTCAAAATAAAAGCTAAGAAGAGTACTAGGGATATAAGTCCGTGGAGGAATGCTTGCCTGGCATACAGAAGGTCTGAGGTTTACTCCCTAGTATCACAGTCAGTCAATAAAATCAATCAGTAAAATTTATAGAGAATACAGTGCTATTAATCTCATAAAAAAATGAAGGCAGGACTAGAAAGATGGCTCAGCCATTATTAAAGGGTAGTCATTAAATACTGGATAAGAAACTAAGGCCAAAAAAGCAGGAATCAGTTCTTTCCTTCCCTAACATGGGTTCTGGGGGGCAAACTCAGGTCATCAGGCTTGGCAGCAAATGCCTTTACCACCGAGCCAACTCACTGCTTCTAGATAGCCAGCTCTTTCTCAGCGTGGTAGCACATGCTTGTGATCCCAGCAYATGGGCAAGAGGGTTGCTGAGAATTCCAAGCCAGTCTGGTCTACCTAATGAGTCCCAGACCAGCTAGAGGTTTGTAGCAAGACTCTGTCCCAAAAACATGAAAATTAATTAATCCGAATACCTAACCTGTATTCTGMATTGGTGTTGATATCTGACTTATGTTCCAAGCAACAGTACTAAATGGTTTTTACATATTTCTTTTAATTCTTTTTTTAAAAGATTTATTTATTATATGTGAATACACTGTAGCTGTTCTTCAAACACTCCAGAAGAGGGCGTCAGATCTCATTACGGATGGTTGTGAGCCATATGGTTNATGGGCAAGAGGGTTGCTGAGAATTCCAAGCCAGTCTGGTCTACCTAATGAGTCCCAGACCAGCTAGAGGTTTGTAGCAAGACTCTGTCCCAAAAACATGAAAATTAATTAATCCGAATACCTAACCTGTATTCTGMATTGGTGTTGATATCTGACTTATGTTCCAAGCAACAGTACTAAATGGTTTTTACATATTTCTTTTAATTCTTTTTTTAAAAGATTTATTTATTATATGTGAATACACTGTAGCTGTTCTTCAAACACTCCAGAAGAGGGCGTCAGATCTCATTACGGATGGTTGTGAGCCATATGGTTGCCGGAATTTGAACTCAGGACCTTGAGAAAAGCAGGAGCAGTCAGTGCTCTTAACTGCTGAGCCCTCTCTCCAGGCCCCTCTGTTCTTATAATATTTACCAGTATGGTTTTCATCTTARTGAAGACACTAGGCATAAAGAAATTAAATGACTTTCTTAGAAGACAGCAAAAATATCTGAACACAGGCTTCAAAGTCAGTTTTTTTCCCCATGATTATCACTTCATCTAAAGTGTCTTTTCGTATCAATCAGGTCATTCCCTCTACTCTTTTCTAAAATACTTCATTTCRGAAACATGGTTTTATGTGAGATTTTCCTTTCTACAGGGTTAAGTTTATAAATAAAATGGTTTTCTTTTTAATTCATATTGGAGATCAATTCACACATTATTGATTTGGCATGAAAAGCTATCCTTTCACAAAGCTTTTATATATTCACAGTGAAGTGCCACAGACAAGTGACAGCAAAAACTGAGACTAATGGGTGCTAGTGAGGAATTAGGTGTAGTACGGCAAGCCTCATGGTGCAAGCCTGTTATCCTAGCCATTCTGGAATCTAGGTAGCAATGTCACAAGTTCAAGACCAGTCTAAGCAACTTAATAGAACCCTGTGTCAAATTTTTTTATTTGTTTATTTATTTAATGAGAAACCATGAGCTGGGGTATGCTTCTGGTTTGCTAGAAAGCAGAAGAGCTAAGTTTGGGCTGATCTCAAAGAAGTTGGAGAGGGAAAGAAAAGACTGCATATGGCCCTGTTTAATTTACAAACTCAAATCCTTCCTAGCTGTCAAATACTTACTGATTAAAAATAGCAAAGTCCTGCAAGGCATATTGCCTCACATCCATAATCCCAACACGTAGAAGGCTGTAACAGGAGGATGGCAGAGAATGCCAGGCCAGCCAGGGCTGCTCAGTACAACCCTACCTCAGAAAAGGAAGTTGGGAGAAAGGATCAATCTACCTGTGTACAGAAAGTTCTAGACTTTAATTGATCTTATTGTTCAGTATTCACGTTTTAGGGCCTTAACTGATTATTGTCTATGAAGTCTATGAAATAACACAAGGAGGTAAGGGGCCATGTCAGGCAAACCAGCCTCTGTGTGTGTGTGTGTGTGTGTGTGTGTGTGTGTGTGTGTGTGTGTGTGTGTGTGCACGCGCTTGCTTCTGTCTGTCTGTCTCTGTCTGTTTTGTATCCTGTTACCCTAGGAAACGAATCCAGAACCAGTGTAGATCTGCTTGAGTGAAGACAAACCATAGCTGTCAATGGCAGTTTCCATGTGGTAGCCAACCACTTTCCTTATAACCTCAGAGCTCCAGCATACACAGATTTAGAGAAAAATGTGGTGGGTTAAGGTAAAGGGAGATAATGGAAGTCCTGAAATGGAAGATAAATAATAGTTAGCCCTGTTCTCTTGTGCTCACGTGCTCACTCAATCTGTGGGAAGGTGTACACACATGTGGAGAGCAGAGGATAACCTCAGGTGTCAGTCCGCATCTTCCATTTTGAGGTAGGCCCCTTTGCTGTTTTTCACTGTGTACACCAGGGTAGCTGACCCACAAACTTCATCAGTGATCCTGTTTCAGCTTTCCATCATTTAGAGAGACACGCTGTTCTTACAGCTGTTTATCCAACCCTGTTCAGCTTCACCATGGCTTCTAGAAATCTAAACTAAGCAGCTAGCACCTTAGCCACTGAGCTGTCTCCCCAGCCCAGCCCTACTCTTATAAACAGTGTGTTTTGGAATGACAGTTAGTAGAAATTTGACTCTAGTGTTGTGTATTCAGTATTTTGGTCCTACAAAGTTGCTCAGCCTGGCCTTGAACTTTTGTAACATTCCTACCTCGGCCTCCAGAATAGCTAGGATAACAAGCTTGTACCATGAAGCACCGTCAAGAATTTGGATAAGCAAGCTGTCTATACATCACAGGTTTTTATGATTGAAAAATAACAGTAACTTGAATTCAGTGACTAGCTGCATTGTTCGTTTGCTTACTTTACCTTGTTCATTTGCTTGCCTGCTTGTAAATATGTATGTGGGTGCACATGTGCTGTGGTGCATGTGTAGAGATCTGATTACAACTCACAGAAGCTGGTTCTCTCCTTCACACACATGGGCCCTGCATTTCAATCCAGGCTCTGTGTCATGCAGTTTTACCTGCTGAGCCATCTTGCTATTCCTGTTTTTTAAGACACACACGATAACTCAAACTAGCTTGGAACTTGTATTTTTTCTTCCTTAGTCTCCCAAATACTAGGATTGCATAGGCAAGCTACCATAACCACTCTAGTTAATTATTTTAATGTTGCCCATTCTCGGTGCCTCCTAAGAATCAGCAGGGTATGTCTTAATATGAATATGTCCTGCCTTCGAGGTTTGTGTATGCTGTTCCCTCTGCCTGTTGTTTACGCTTAGGTTCTTCACTCGACTGTCACTTCCCATCCTGGGTCTCAGTTTAAATACACCTCTTCAGAGATACCATCTGTGGCTGTCTTAAAGTATCTCCCATGGCAGTTGTTTCTATTACCTACAAGCCCTATAGGTTCCTCAAAAGCATGCCTACCAGTTCCTTCTTTGGGGGGTTGGATGGTTTGATATATAGTCCTGGCTGGCTTGACACTCACAGTTCTGCATCATCCCCCTGAGTCCTGGAATCACAGAGGTGAGACAAATGCCTAGCTCTAGTAATTTCTAATTTCTGTGTATTTACTGGTCTTTTCCATTTACCATTCTATGGTCAGTGCCTRCTATAAAAGCTTTCTAGGGAAAGAACTCAATAATTGTTTGGTCAGTGGTCAAACTCTGTCTATCTGTGTCTTAAAACAGTAGGAAGCAGGCTGGGCGGTGGTGTTGCACGCCTTTAATCCCAGCACTTGGGAGGCAGAGGCAGGCGGATTTCTGAGTTCAAGGCCAGCCTGGTCTACAGAGTGAGTTCCAGAATAGCCAGGGCTACACAGAGAAACCCTGTCTAGTGTGTGTGTGTGGGGAGGGGGGGGGAACAGTATGAAGCACTAAGATTTGGGGCTCCCATCTCTCTTCTGACAGTGCACATAGCATGAGTCTTGAAGAGAGGGCAGCAGCGGCTGCGCTCACCTATGATGCTGCTGTGTGTCGGGCAGCTTTGAGTTAATATTCTGTTATCTCTAGTCCAGCTTGTCATGCCTCGTTTGTTCTCTTCTCTGTGTCTTGTCACCCTCCTACTTGACTCTGACTCAGATTCTTCACACTAAAAGGATTTATCAGAGAAGTGAGGCGTCCCTGAGAGCAGGGAGGAAGGATGGAATGACAAGAGCCACCAGAAATCTCTTGCTCTGAGGTCACAGTTTGGAGTCTAGCATGAGAGGACATTTGAGTGCCTCTTGTTCTTGCTCCGTGCCCTCAGTTGGAGTGCTTAGCTGGCAGGCAGGCACCTTTTCCTCCTCAGTACTGTCAGAGCAACATGAAGGTCAGGCAGAGAGAGACAAATGAGAGCAGCTCAGGGAAAGGAGGTTACCACGGTAACAAGCAGGCAGGCCTGCTATTTGGAAGCAGGCCTAATCTTTCTCCTCCTTCTCAGTACTGGAAGATGGGTATTGTGTAGCTGACCTGCATCCTTGGGGTGGGAACCATAATCCCTTTCTGACAGTTTCTAGTGACACGGAATGAGCTGCTTTGCATTTTAATTTGATAAACAGGAGCCACAGTTTTCTCAGAAGTGCTAGAGACATGGCTTTTTCTGGCTCTGTTCCAGGCAAAATTCTGGTTGCCACAGAGAAGAATTTGGGATTGCTATTTTTTTCTCAATAAAGACCTTGTATATCTGCTAATTTGTGAAATATACCTATTGGTTCAAGAAAACTAGAATCAGACTTAATGCAAGTTATCCTTGGGAGATATGCTAAGTTTTGTCCTGCCTTCGAGGTTTGTGTATGCTGTTCCCTCTGCCTGTTGTTTACGCTTAGGTTCTTCACGCGACTGTCATTTCCCATCCTGGGTCTCAGTTTAAATACACCTCTTTACAGACACCATCTGTGGCTGTCTTAATGTAACTCCCATGGTGGTTGTTTCTTTTATCCCCATATATACGTATACATATTCACATATATACACCATATATGGGGATAATAGTGATAATAATAGTAATATATAATAATAGCAATAATCGTTTATATACATATTTGTCGTATGAAGACTTCTGAAGCCAGGCATAGTGGCTGGCACTCACCTTTAATCCCAGCATTTGGGAGGCAGAGGTGTACAGAGCTCTGTGAATTTGAGGCCAGCCTGATCTACATGGTGGGTTAGTTACTCTCAGGGTGATGTAGAAGAGACCCTGTCTCAACCAACAAATATAAAGTCCACTTAGATACTCCTGCTACCCAGCTGTAGGCCATAAAGCTAACATTGATCAGTAGACTCCTAGGTTGTAAGCTGTTACATTTTCCTTCCTTTGCAATCTAGGCAATCTATCTTTTGTAGAATAGCATGGTATAACAAAATGAGAATATCTTCAGAATTAAGACATCCTTTGGCCTTGCCATTTAATAACTGTTTATGTGTATTTCATTTCTTGATGTGTAAGTATATATGCCTRTGGGTTTCTATGCCGTATATAGATCAGAAGAGGACATTGAATCCCCCACAGATGGAGTCTGAGGCAGTTGTAAGCCACACAGTATGTGTGCTGGGAACTGAATTTGGGCCCCTGGGGGAGCAACAAGCACTGTTAACCAGCTCTCCAATCCCTAAGCATTTTGTTTAGCTTTCTATTTCCTGTCAGTACCATCATCTATTTCATAGGGGCATTCCAGGTTGCATAAGATAATATATATGCACAGTCTGCACACAAAAGTCTAGTGTTCCTTATATCTCATTGTGATTTTCCTTACCTGGTACAATTGGCTTTAGAGACAGCTTGTACAACGAGAACCTCTCTAACACCGGCCCATTTTCTTATTGCTGCTTTTATCGTTTTTTCTTTTCCTCTTCCTCTTTTTCCTTTTCTTCTGCCTTTCCCTCTCTGCTCATTCCTCTTCATGGTTCTAAGAAACTAACTCAGGGCTTCTTCGTGCGGCTGGGCAGGTACTCCACCTGGGAGCCAGGCTGCAGATTCTACTCTCTTCTTTAACCCTGTTTTCTCTTAGCTCTTTCTTGTGATGCCCATCAGATTTTGGTTTTGTTTGTTTAATTCCTGGGTTCTAGAGCCAAATYGTGTAAATTTGAATCTCTGTTTGATTTTTTGATTAACCTATTTCCTATGTTATTTGSCTTTCTCCTGATGTAACATACCTGAGGAAAAGAAAACACACACCTTAGGAAGAGTTTGCTTTGGCACATTGCTTTCGGTCTTTCTTTTCGTGATCATTTGACCTAGTGGATTTTGAGTCTCTGGTGAGACAATATATCTATGTAGTGGAGAGAATGTAGCAGAGGATATCAGCTCAAATGATCTAAAAGTGGAAAACAGAAAACAAGAAATTACCTTTGAAAGCATAATTCCCAGTGACTTGAAGACCTCCTCCCATTAAGGCCCACTCCAAGCTTTGTACCACTACATTCCAATAGTGACAAATGGARCCAAACCTTTAGCAACAATTTACTCCACCCAGCAACTTTGAGTTCATTTCTCTCTTACCTTGTGGCCCAATATATTCATGTGTAAAAGCAGAGTGCTTGCCCAGCACGCACATAACACTTGCTAGGTTCAGTCTCCAGCACCACATACTCCAGACATGGTGGCACACACCTTTAATCCCAGCACTCAGAGGGTGGAGGCACAAGGATTAGAAATTAGAAGTTATCTTTAAGCCAGGCAGTAGTGGCACACTACTTTAATGCCTTTAATCCCAGCATTTGGGAGGCAGAGGCAGGCAGATCTCTGAGTTCGAGTCTAGCCTGGTCTACAGAGTGAGTTCCTGGACAGCCAGAACTATAAAGAGAAACCCTGCCTCGAAAAACAAACAAACAAAAGTTATCTTTAGCTACATCATGAATTTGAGGCCATACTGCCTTTAAAGAAGAGGCAAGGCAGCTGCTAGCAGCAACCACTGTGGGTTTTAAGGAATAAATGAAATGTTTGTAAATGCTTTCCCAAGGGCTTGGCATACGGACACAATAAGCAGAAAACTTCAAGATGGTCACCGTGTCAGCTGCAGAGTTTCTTGTGGTCTTTCCTTTCTGGATTAATTCCTTTGAATATTGTTATTCTCTTCCCTGAGTTCTGTTCTGTGT
>BDUI01000668.1:186504-222423 GCA_002335545.1 Apodemus speciosus | reverse complement strand
ACTCTATGCTTCTTTGTCCTGTTCGACTCAGAATAAATGCGTCGAGTTCATGCTGAGAAACCACCACGTGCATATGTGGAAGCACGCACCGGTCGGTCCACGGCCCGTGGCCTCCACACGGCTGCCTGGGACCATAGCACAGGGGCCGCAGTGCTCTGCCAGTGCGCCTGCCCCACCCCGCCGCCAGCGTGCTCCCCCTCATTCTACCTTCCGTCCCACACAGCTCTGTTACTTAGTGACGGCTTGAGATTTTTCTAATGAAAGGTGCTATGGTGTTATGTAAATACACAGTATTATTTTGTCTTTATTCCAACATTACTGGTTTAAAACAGTTCCATGTGTATAAATATGTGTATTTGTTTTTTTTTTTTTTTGTAACTCTGTGGTATTCCAGTTAACTAAGTCATACAGCCTTGAATGTACAACAAAATATTCAGTATAGTCTCAGACAGACAGTTGTTACTGGTCTCTGTCTCTTTGGAATCAGGGTTCTGTTAGATGAGCTCATTACGCATTATAAACATTTGCTTGACTAAACAGACTTGCCAAGCTGTGACCTTCTGTGACTATGGGCAGAGGTTAGTGTCCACAGAGTAGCCCTGGCCTGTTCCAGGTGATGGAAACGAAAGTGTAAATGCCCAAGAACAATTAGTACAAAAGATACCTAAGTTAACAATAATAAGAAAAAAGTTCAAAAGTTGTACCAATGCTACCACATGCATTAAACTTCAATTTATAAAACTTATTATCACTGAGGATTCACAGTTAATAAGGGCTATGTTAGCTCTTTGTGGCCAGTTTGGTTCCTCTTCACGAGTGTCCTTTTGCTCAAGCACATTAAGAGCTCTGAGTTAAGAGGATCTACAGGACCTACCCATCTCCCCATTGAAGACTGTCAATGAGTGATTTCCATCATTCACCCCAGTTCCCTTTGCCTCCCATAGAAACACATATCAATCATCTACCTGGCCAATCTTCTAAGAGGTCTGACTGAAGGAGAGCAGGTGGGTGTGGGCCTACTTGCTGGAAAGGCACCTAGGATCAGAGGTGGCCAAGTGTACTTCCACACAAATGCCTCCTAACGATGAGAGGATGACAATAGCKTTCTGACAGAGTTTAGTGAGTCACATTGCCACAGATGAGGCTTTATTCATCCCTCTTTACAATGAAAATAATCTGCCTGTGGATTCACACCATAATTAGATTGTACCATACAGGCAGGAGGAGAGGTGGGTGGTTTGGAGGTTAGATGGCCATAAAGATGTGCCAGGCCGGGCTGAGAGAAGGTTCAACCAAGCACAGAACAGCAGGAAGCTAGGCACACATGGGTAGCCGGCCAGAACCAGAAGGTAGGTACTGCTTCCAAGACAGCACCGRTCTTGGGTCTCCAGTCTAAGGTTGTTTTCGAAAGCAAATGCTGAGTAGAAGTGCTTAACCCTGCTCTACATACATTCTGCACAGCCTTAGGAAGAACTTGCCAGCATTTTCTTGCTTCTTGTTTTACCTGTTCCTTCTGTGTACCACAGCCTGGCTCTGCGCGCACTGCACTGTGCCTGCCTCTTTTCACACTAACACATGACCTCCTTTAACCTCGCACCTTGGAGGAGACAGCACTTTGCTGGTCCCTTTGGTACTCAACAAGTGCTGGGGACACATGAGTATTGAGTGAAAGTGACGTTTGGTGACAGCAGCATAGTGGCATTGTCTGTGCTTCTAAAGCTCCTGCTTGCTCTGGACCACAAGGCACCATAGCCCAAAGTCACAGATCTGTTTACCTCTTTAATACTGAGGCTTTCAAAGAACCACCACCATCTCTGTGTTCAGTTAAAACAGAGTTGTTTGCGTAGGTGACTGTCATGTTACTTTTGCCTTCCAAAGAACACCCCCACACACACACACCACAAACAACAACAACAAAACAAAAACAAAAACAAAAAACAAAAACAAACTAGGAAAAGAAAACTGGATGAAAGAGGATAATGTCTTGGTGCAGAATGGGCCTTGGGGACTTTCCAGGGAAGAGATTTCCTTGGCAGCAGCTGGGAAGCCAGCAGCATTATGATGTTGCTGACGCTGGGTAAGTGAGAAACAATACAGATGCTGATGGTTCCTGGCTGACCCAAAGTCAGGAGCTTGGCGGCAAAGGAGGGCACACACCAGGGCACTCTACTTTCACACCTTCACTGGCTGGTCAAGGGCTTTCAGAGCAGCCTCCATGTTCTCTATCCGTACTGAGATACAATGGCAAACAAAACTAGACTCTCTCCAAGGTGGTGGAAGAGCCGCTAGCAGGAACCACACTTCTGGGAATTTGCAGAATCATCTGGCAACGTCCTCACCTTCATAACCTTTATCAAAAGAGACTCTCTTTCCTGACTGTCTCTCAAGTCCATGTTACCTCACACAATCATTTATACACTGAGGGTTGTCTGGGGAGGTAAAAGTGATAAAGAGGAGAATGCTGAACCTTCCATGGCACGGGTCCTGCCTCTGTTAGGTCAGGAAGCAGGGCTGCCAGGGGCGAAGAGAGGCGCGGGGAAGCTAAACCTCTGCCCAGGAATCATCTCACCATACAGCCTCCTCTCAGAGAAGCCCTGCTCTTCTAAGAGGTCACAGCTACTTAGAAAAGACCGGGAGGGATGACAGGGAGGGGTCCAGGTGGCTGGGAGGGGCTTACAACTCAGAAAAGRAAGTCACCTAGAAAGCACGTCCATTGCCTGCGAAGCATTATGTGTTGTTGGCTGAAAACAATACTGCACAGCTATGTGCAGATGCACGGGTAACCCAGGAATAAGGGTATGAGAACAATAAATTGACTGTCTCACTGCTAACAAACACTTCTAGATGATGCATTTCAGAACAGCCGAACAGTGCRACACAGCTCAAAGCTGGTAGGCAGAGCAAGAAAGGGAAGTGTTTCCTACTGATGCAAATGATCATAGAGATAAGAAAATTGGCTTGCAGAGCTTCTTAAAGACTGCCAATCATGTCACAAACAGGTACAGGAAGTGAGTCCTGAGAGCCAAGCTGCAGAATTAAAACAAAGACTTTGGGGCCTGCTGGCCCCAGCCACACCTGGAGACCAGAGACGAGCTTCGGAGGACCCTGGGAAGGTCAGACTGACCTGGTGCACTTTCCTCTGGATCAACCTTATATCTGACTGCATTTTAGTAAATTACCCATGTAGTTGTATTTTGACAGCTCTCTTTACAGCAGTAAAACAAAATGTGTGCATCGCAAATGGCAAAGATTCAAATTTCAGCTATGTTTATCCAAAATAGCACTCAACTGCTTCTGTACTTATGCTATACTGCCTACAGCTTCACGGAAGGGGAGACAGATGGGATGAATTTAGCAGGGAGACAGCTGTGGCTTGAAGAAGAGACTAGCAAAGCTCTGCTACCAGGCTTCATTATGCATCAAGGTACCAGTGAAACATGTATCCGTAAGGCAGCCAAAAAAGTGTTTCTCATTTGACTCGTGATAATTACCTTTTCTCAACAGCTGACAACGTTCTAAGTAGCATTAAATAGGTATAATAATTAAGCAAAAGTACCCAACAGGCAATGCCTTGCTGAGGATGGAGGTCCCCTTCAAGAGTGCTGGGAAGCTGGGCTGGAAGGGCCACAGACACCAGCTGCCGACAAACGGGACGTGCCCACCACACTGCTTGTGGGAGTAGGAGAGGTAGGGCTGCCTGGGGATGCTGGGCGTGGATTTGGGTGGAGGTGATACTACTGAGAGGAAGGTAAATGAGTCCTACGCCTCCAGCTGGCTACAGCTCTCTGCTCCTTTAGGGCAAGTCTGGATGTCCGTGTCCCGCTGGACGCAGGAGGCAGCATAGTCTTGTGTTAGGAGCACCCACTTTGCAGTACGTGGAGCACATGGGGCATTTCCCCTTCTCTGGGCCTCAGCTTCCTCAGCTGTGGACATGTGGGGTGAGGAGGGAGGGCAGCGCAGTAAGGAGGGTGCAGGAGCATGAGCTGGGGGGGGGGAGGGGAGCCGGCCGGCGTGGCTTTGCTGTGGGGAGCCTGACTTTCTTAAATGGCCCTTGCCGTTATTCCCCTGCTGAAATTAGTTTCTCTTCCTTTCTCCTCTGTCCAACAATGTGCCTCAGATTTAAATTAACACAAGCATATCTGAAATGTCAGCATTTTGGTATCATCATTTTTTTATTTTACATAATAAGCACTGTTTAAATCTGTTGGTTAAGTTGTGTAAGGACATTTCTACTAGGTAGCAAGATGTTTAATACAATTTTCATTGTCATCACACTGTACAAATTAAGTAATATAGCTGTATAAATCAAGAAAATCAAGAAGAGAGTCAGTTCATGAATGACGGGTTCCAGAAGGCAAAGGTAGGATCTCTAGATTGAGGCCAGCCTGGGCTGCACAATGAGACTCTGTCAAATAAAAAAGGCCAGAAACTAAGGGGTCTTAAGCACAAAATGACAGCCAGGGGTGTGATCTAAGGCTGAGATTCCCTCATAACAAGGTTATGTGCACTTGAGTGCCATCAGGAAGAATGTCCCTAACAAGACATTGCTGGGACCACATAAGAGCATGCTCAGATGGGTCCAGAAGGTGCCTAGAGGGCCTGAAGTCACACCAGCTCCTGGTGATCATTTGTGACAGAGACAGGTATCTCTGGCACTGCAGCTGCATTCTGCTATCTTATTGGAAGAGAGAAATAAACACTAGGTCAGCCTAGCAGTGGTTTAAGTCAACACTGGCCAGATGCTTGGCCTTCTTGCTTTGGAAACAGCAGTAGCTATCCTTGACAGATGCGTAGTACTCTGTCTGAAGAATGAAATGCGGAACATACAAAGCCTGCCTGAGGCTGCAGGCGTGGGCATACAGGTATGATCTTTTCAGATTCAATTCTGAGGGACACAGATCCAGACATTAAGAGGAAAGCATGTGCAACAGAGGAGAAAGTAGTCTGGGGTGCCACGCCTTCCCAGCGACGCCAACATCATGACCAGCACATCTGTGCAAGATTCTGTCAGGAAAAGTTATCCACAAGGCATGCTGCCAGTCTACATGAGGATGTGACAGGCCAAGTAACAGGCACAGCCGCCCTGGCAGGGYGTCCGCTCTGTTTGTCTTCCACAGTGTTCCCATATTCAATTTTAAATGGTTATCACTGGATGGCAGATTTTAGAAGAAAGACTGGTAATTAGTACCAATGAAGAATATGGACACCTGAGTGAATGACTTTTGGTTTATGACACCTTTCATTGCTGAGTTGACAGTGAGAGTGTCAAGAGAATAGACAGGCTCACTCTGGGTTATTTATAATATTTCTACATAAAGTTATAAAGCAATCAATCAAGTAGTTGTTACAAAGTAAGATGAATCTGCCCAGAGAGAACTAAAGGCCAGCGCTGTGCATGTGGCATCAGTGTCTGTGGCACGTGTGACAAACACCTACGCTTCCTCAGACGTTCCCTCTCTGAGTTCATCACTGTGTTTTTTGTGACAATCTGCTACCATAGAATTCTTAATTTGAATAAAACAGATTTGGTTGCTTCCCTCACCAGATTAATACACAGGGCCTTAAAAACTTGTAAAGACAAGATGCTAGATGATGGTATTTAACATCTATTAAAGACAGCATCTACACAAAGGTCTTCAGGACAAACTCCAGCTCCTCCAGCCTAATTCCCTGATTCAAAGTTAAATATAATCAGGGTACAAGGTCAAAGAGCATCACAATGAGGGCCAGGGGAGAAGGCTGCCTTTAGAACACAAAGAAAACACAAAGTATAATCCCATCACCAAAAAGTGACGAGCAAAGTATCATTTTCATTTTAGTTAATTGTTATTTTTAAACTCCTGTGTGGTGGCACAGATGACAGCTTGTGGGAGTTGGTTCCAGGGAGAGAAGGAAATAACCTTTACTTCTGAGCCATCTTGCTACCCCTCTCTGTGTATAAATTCAAGAGTGACCTGCTTCCAACTGGGCTGACCTCAGAAGAATTTCACAGCTTTCCTGTGAGGACTAAACCAGCTCTGTGAACTCAGGTCGCCTGCTTCTCCCAAGCCAGACCCAGAGCTACCATGAAGTTCTCTACTGACCAGGGCAGGACCTGGTAACTCTCCTCAGACCTAACATGTGACTGATGTCAACCCAGAGAGAAAGCCAAGAAGTTGGAGTTTCCACCATGTGGCACACTCCTGGTTCATCCCCGGATGAAGGGTGGGGAGAGGAGGGAAGCTAGGCCGGAATGTCTGCAGCACAGCCCCTCAGCCCCGGCACAGGCCAGCGCCCCACTAATCGTCATTCTGAAGATGCATGGCTGACGTGTGGAGACCTTTCTGACTCATGGACTTATTTCTAGTAAACAGTAGACAAATGGGGAACGATCAGTTTATTAACATTATAAATGGACTTTGCACTTGAAATGTGGCAAAGGCAAAGTGTTCTAATAAACTAACTCACATTTATAAGCATTACGAGGGAAAATTACTATTGCAAATTAGGTTGCTAAGTGAAGAATGACCACTTAACTAATCCATTTTGTAAATGTGGATTTAATACATTGGGTTTGCTTAGAGTGAGATCTAGTGACAGCAGCTTGGCTTCCTATCAGCTGCACTTGGAGTCAGACGCTTTGAGTCAGGGTCATTCATTACACTGCAGAGCCTCTGGTCTCCCAGAGTGATGAGCAGGATCAAGGAGAAAAAAGCCAAGCTGCCACGTGACATGAGCACTTCTTCAAGGCGAGGCAAACAAACCCTCGCAATCCCAGGAACTCTATCCCATCATTAGAAAACAAAGATCCCTTCTTCCACAGAGATTGTAGTTCTCTTTAAAAAATGTGCCCTAGAATTTTCTCCTCTTGTGTATTATGGGTTTTTAATCCTGTGTATTATATATAGATATGAGATTAATACTGATCTTGGCTATTAAAACAGTATTCACAGTGGACGGCCGTCGTTTTAAGACAGGGACTCTTTAAGCAGCCCATGCTGACATTAAGGCTTTAAGTGTTTTTCAGCTCACTGCTCCAAGGAAGCCATCAACCTGACAGCTAGTGGATAACACATTGTTATATACACTGAAATACTGATTTGATGAATAACTTGTGTGTTGTGAGGAGTCACAGAGAGTTCCCTGTGCAAACTTCAGGGACCGTGAAAGAATCCTGGTCTAGAGCTGTCACTACCAAGCAGGACACCTGGCAGGGGAGCTAAGGAGGCRCAGGTTTCCAGACAGTAGAGTTTCTTGGTATTGTATCTTGGCTATTGAATAATTTAACTTCTCTGAGTCCCAATTTGRTTTTTTGAAGGAAAATATTATTATTACTAAATGAGATGACTTGTTGCTTTTAACTGCAGCCAAATCCACACTGGCTATTGAAAAATCAACCTTTCTTTCTAAGCCTGATCTCCAGCCTTTGCTTAGTCACTATGGAAAATACTTTAATCAGCTTAGAAGGAGGGAAGGTTGGTTCTGGCCAAGGATTTCAGGGGTTCAGTCTGTGGTTGCTTCCCTCTGTGGCCAGAAGCCTTGGCATGGCAGTGCCAGATGGCAGGCAGTAGGCAGGAAGGTGACCCACTCATGGTGCTCAGGAAGCAAAAATGGAGGAAGGAACTCGAACCCCAATAACCTGGCCAAGGGCACACCCCAAATGCCYAATGATGAGAGCCTCCCAAAAAGGCTTTGCCACCCCCCATTAGCACTGCGGACCCATGACCCAAAGCACAGGGGCCTTTTGAGGACCCAGCCCTACCTGTGGGTATGACAGGACACCCTATTGTGACCTCAAACAGCAGGACATGGAGAAACCTTCAAAAGTGGCGACAGCACTCCCAYACAATTTCAGGRGGAYCAAGCRCTGATTCGGCCTCTCTGCCCAGCTGACTAGGCCCCAACAGGAAGTTCTGAACTCCGTCCTCCTGCAGTTGGTTCTCAGATGCTTTGCTTGGCTCCTCAGTCTCAGAGTCTCGGCCTCAAAACAAAGCAGCACTAATGACCCACCATGTACAGTGTTCAACTTTCGGCTCTGTGTTTCAAAGGTCACCGAATAGATAACCTCTAGCGAGCTGCAGCAGAGTACCATATCCATCAGGGAATGGGGACTCAGCAGCCTTCATCTGCTCTTATTTTAAATTTACCACAGTATGTAAATTAGAGGATTTAAAAAGCATCAGGCAAAATCTCAGCTAGGTGCGAATGAAAAGCACAATCAGAATTGAGTTTCTGCTGCTTCAAGTGTGAGCGTTTGCCAAATGGAAAGGGGCTTAGGTTTTACTACTAATCTGAGCGTACGCAAAGCCAATAGAAAGATCCCAATTACTGTTAAATACCCAGAGCGGGGATTTGCCGCTAAACTGCTGCAGAGTATTGGTCTCAGGTTGGCTTTTGTGAACATCTTACTTTATGTTCTGAAATCATCACAGGAGAATACCACACACAAAGCTGAACTTTAAATACACAGTGCCAGTCACACAGCCCACAGAAAACAAGTGCACTTGGATCAGAGACTGAACTACCTGGTTTAAAAAATCTTTTTTTTTNAATGATGAGAGCCTCCCAAAAAGGCTTTGCCACCCCCCATTAGCACTGCGGACCCATGACCCAAAGCACAGGGGCCTTTTGAGGACCCAGCCCTACCTGTGGGTATGACAGGACACCCTATTGTGACCTCAAACAGCAGGACATGGAGAAACCTTCAAAAGTGGCGACAGCACTCCCAYACAATTTCAGGRGGAYCAAGCRCTGATTCGGCCTCTCTGCCCAGCTGACTAGGCCCCAACAGGAAGTTCTGAACTCCGTCCTCCTGCAGTTGGTTCTCAGATGCTTTGCTTGGCTCCTCAGTCTCAGAGTCTCGGCCTCAAAACAAAGCAGCACTAATGACCCACCATGTACAGTGTTCAACTTTCGGCTCTGTGTTTCAAAGGTCACCGAATAGATAACCTCTAGCGAGCTGCAGCAGAGTACCATATCCATCAGGGAATGGGGACTCAGCAGCCTTCATCTGCTCTTATTTTAAATTTACCACAGTATGTAAATTAGAGGATTTAAAAAGCATCAGGCAAAATCTCAGCTAGGTGCGAATGAAAAGCACAATCAGAATTGAGTTTCTGCTGCTTCAAGTGTGAGCGTTTGCCAAATGGAAAGGGGCTTAGGTTTTACTACTAATCTGAGCGTACGCAAAGCCAATAGAAAGATCCCAATTACTGTTAAATACCCAGAGCGGGGATTTGCCGCTAAACTGCTGCAGAGTATTGGTCTCAGGTTGGCTTTTGTGAACATCTTACTTTATGTTCTGAAATCATCACAGGAGAATACCACACACAAAGCTGAACTTTAAATACACAGTGCCAGTCACACAGCCCACAGAAAACAAGTGCACTTGGATCAGAGACTGAACTACCTGGTTTAAAAAATCTTTTTTTTTTTCTTTTTTTCTTTCTGTAGCTGAATCTTTTTAGCCAGGAACAGCAGTTATTCTACCAACTTCACATTTCCAAACAGGATTGATAGCAGAACCAGATAGCCTGCTCCTCGCAGGGTTTTCTTACACATCCCGAACATTCACACTATACAGAAATGTACAGAGGCGGGTTTGGAATTCACACCCTTGTGGATCTCAGTGGGCCAATATGTTACATTGAGACATCAGCCTACTATTTCAACAACACCCTGTCTGGTTTCCATGGAACAAGCTACCTTCAAAACAAAATGAGCCACATTATATGATGCCAAGGGGAGAGCAAAACTCAAGTGCCGCCATCTCTTCTCACAGGAGCTTCATTAGAGCTGGGCTCCCAGGCTGCACAGATCCTGCAGGCTTAGGCTGGGGCTGGGAGCCATCTGAGAACAGTCTACATTTCTGACACTGGAAGCACCTAGGTTACCACAGAGCATACCCTGTGGGACAAAGAGACAGACACCCTCTGAATTACCAAACTGAGTCTTCATCTCATAAATGTTGTGCCCCTAGTCTGAATCCTCAGTCTTAGAGTTTTTATTATTTCCTGTTCCACCTAGCAACATAATGATATTTAATCAAATGTGAAAAATTAAAGTACTAAGATAAATCCATCCTTGGCCTCTCAGTGCCCATTTAGAATGCACCCCACGAAGCTGTGGGCAATCGGTATCCAGCGAGACGCAAAGAGTGCACCTTGAGGCATTTAGATTCCAGACGGAAACTCACACACTGGGAGAGTGCACAGGGAATGGACTGACTTGACTAATCTAGAATGTCCTGAAGGCTGGGAAGGATCAGACTGAGACTCCAGCCTGGGCACAGTGGAGCGTCTAAAACAAACAAACAAACAAAACAAAACAAAACAAAAACTGAAATGCACCTGCTTGCTTCCCAGAAATGACTAAGTTCTAAATTGTGCCTACAGTTAATGAAGGTGGAAAGTCTGCCCAACTGTAATTCTAGATTAAGAATCCCACTGAAGGGGAAGGGGAGGCGCCTGACAGCCATGAGGAGACAGAGCAAGGAGGACGGGGTGAGGAACCAGGTCAAACCACAAGAAAACCAACCACCCAACCAACCAGCCAACCACCCAACCACCCAACCAGCCAATACCCCATATAGCTATACAGCAACAGCAGAATTTGGGGCTAGAGGTAAATCTAAAAGGCCAAATGTTAAAGCAAGAGCTCCAATTCTGTTTCCCAGATGAGCACACCCACACTGAGCTAGTTCCTATTGTTTGCATTTTCCTCTGCAAAAGAAACAAACTTAGCACAGAAGGTGTACTCTATTAGTGAATACAATGGAAGACAATGAGCCAATAATCTCCTGCCTAGAGGCAGACAGTATATTCCCCTGTGTGTGTGTGTGTGTGTGTGTGTGTGTGTGTAGTAAGATGGAGAGACAAGCATTCACCTGGCATTTGGAAGAAATCATTTGGCTATCTGAGAAGTGGGACTCCAAAGGGCTGTGCAGAAAGTTTGCAGACAGCTTGGTGGCATAAATATTCGAACTTTGGGTTACAACATACAAGTAAGTCACAAAATTAATTTGGTGGGCCAAAATCAACTTCCTAAATAATAAAAGTAGGAATTCAGTATTGCAAAGCCCATGACAAAATTCAGTATGATTTCATGAAGTCTTCTTTTAGTATGTGTGCATATTCGTGTGTGTATACTAGGCTTCAATGCTAAATGCATGCATTACTTGAGACCCACGCTAAACTGCATACATGTATGTTTGAGTAAATGTATGTGAGGGAAGAGCTGAGTAGAGGTGGATTACTCTGAATTATATGGAGCAAAGAACTTGTGTTTCCCAGGAATGTGGTTACAAGGATGGACAGGCAGGTGAGCAGGAAGGCTCCGGGGTGGGAACAGCCTGGACAGGCCTGAGTGTTAGAGACCAGGCATCCAGTGCATGGGCGTACGGCAGGCACGTGCTCCAGAGTACAGTGTCTCCAGCACACAAATGCTTTAGCAGCATCTGTGTGCATTTCAAGTCTTTGGGGAAAAACAAAGGAGATATTGAGTTCTGTGTACACACTAGCCAGAGGCAGAGGCTGAGTTCACACCCGTGAGACAGTCAAGCTAGAGTACAAGGAATCTGCCATCTTGGATTCATATCTATGTCTATTTACGTGTTGCAAAAAATGGAGCACCCATACATGCGTACACACATGCATGCCCCAGTTCTAGCCTGCTTCCTCTTGATACCTTTTGGTATATTTGGCAGCTAATGATGATAAGAAACTTTGTGTTCAGCAAAGTGTCATTTTCTTATACTTTATGATTCCATTGAAGACAATTTATGTAATTAATTTTGTGATGCTTGACATTTTTTTTAGTTTTCTGTCTGTCTGTCTGTCTGTCTGTCTGTCTGTCTGTCTGTCTGTCTGTCTGTTTGAGACTGGGTTTCTCTGTTGCCCTGGCTGTCCTGAAACTCTCTCGATAGACCAGGCTGGCCTGAACTCAGAGATTGTCCTGCCTTTGCTTCCTGAGTGTTGATGCTTGACATTTTTTATGAATAAACATGTTATTTAAATATTTTCAACATTCTTTTCAGAACTAATAATCTTGGAGTCATAAGCAGTCCAACTGGCCAAAGTGAAGGGTGGCTATACTTCTCCTACAGAATGCCATCTTTAATCTTTGGGCACTAGGACAGCTCTTTCGTGGGAGCTGTGTGCACAGTGGGACTCAGTGCAGCTCTACCTGTGGTGTAGGCAGAAGCCAGCTGTGGTGGGGAAGGGCGGGGCGCATCCAGGCAAAGTCAAGATGAAGGACAAGTTKCTAGACAGTGTCTTCTGGATATGACCAGGGAGCTGCACCAGTGCAATCACGACATGGTCCTACACAGACAATGCCAGTCAATGTGCTAACAGGGAGAGAGAGAAAAATCTTACAAGGCCTCACTCTATATGAAGAGATACAGCCAATCAACGACTGTGAGACTGTTACATCAAAACAACTTCCTACATCAAAACAATACTAGCTGAGAGCATGGAGTCAGAGACTTTAAAATCACTACATTAGGGAGGCAGAGGTGGAGTCGAAGGTGGAAGCAGAGGCAGGGGCGGAGGTGGGCATTGCTTTGAGTTTGAAACCAACCTGGTCTACATAGTGAGTTTTTGGACAGCCAGGGTCACTACATAGATTCAGTCTCCAACAAAACAAAACAAAAACCAAACACACACAAACAAACAAAAGAACACCCCTAATTGGGGCTTGTAGATTTTATATACACACAGGCATGTATGTGTAACTGTATGTATGTATGTATGTATGTATGTATGTGTAACATGTATGCATGTGTAACAATAATAATTACAGAAGAAGAGGTCATGAATTTGAAGAAAAGTAGGGAGGAGCTGTGATGGGGAAGAGGAGGGATGGAAATAATGGCTATGGAATTCACATGGGAAGTATTGCCTAAACATTACCTACTGCAACAGGGGGCATTAGAGACTCAGGGACAGAAATTACTTTAAAGACAAGAGACACAGAAGTCTGTGTGTTTGGTTAGAATAGAAAATGTGGAGCCTCTTTCCAAGTGTCAATTTTTAAAGATGTTTCKGCATGGTCAGGTAACAGAAGACAAGTTTTCACCCTCAGTTATATGTTGGTTCTCTTATAAAGAAATCATTAGCATTGTGAAAAGTCCCATCCAAGCTGATTAAAAGGAAAGCCATCATAATTTGCTTCTTAGCAGCCATGTTTTAGTCCATCAGGTCACTGGGGAAAGCAAAAGCTTGGAAGATACATACCCCTTCCCACTGACTGCCATAAGACTGGTGAAGTTAGAGTCACTTACAGACCTGCTAACAACCTCAGGAAGTAGCCCAACTCAAAGGGACCTACAAAACCTTCCAGTGTAAGGGCCAACTACTAAGGCAACGAGTTAGCACATGGCCGAGGTCGACAGTGGGAGCCACTTCTGCTCTAATGAGATCACGCCCAATAGCTTCAGTAAGAGCTCAGCGAGCACCCACTGGGTGTTCATCATCACACACACAAACTTTAGGTTTATATTTCTTAATGACAGTAATTAGAGACACATGGGTGGGGAAGAGCCCCAAATGTGAGGTTATAATTAAAAGGTGTAAAACCCTTGTAAATGTTACACATTTTTTGAACATCAAGTTCTGTATTTTTTCTCACTTCTGCTTTTCCATAATTTGAAGAAAACTATAAAGGATAAAGTGTTGGTGCATGTGGACATCTGAGGCCAACCTTGAGTGTCATTCTTCAGGAGCCACTCATCTTATTCTGACACACAGTCTATCATTTGGCCCTGGGCTTTAATTCAGCTAGGCTGGCTAACAAGCTGGCTCCAGGGATCCTGTCTCTGTCTCCCCAGCCCTCAGCAAACACTTTATACCCAGCCTTGGAAAGATGCTGTATAGAAAGTAGATAAAGATGTTACAGTCATTTAGTGAGGGCCTCCTGAACTCAGGCAGAGTGCAAAAGGAAAGGTACAGAAAGGACTACATTGTTAATGAGTTCGCAGTCTGCTGAGTCAGACATTTTCCTCTTTGTTCTGTTTTTTGTGAATGGTGTCTCCTGATATAAATACCCTGGGCTGGAATTCCCAATGTTGAATTTATTGGCATGTTCCACCACAGCTGGCACAAGTCAGACATTCAGAACAATTATGAAATCCTGTACATTTCAACAAACTACTGTTTGAACCAACCATTGAGTAGAGAGAGTGATGTCAGGAAAGGCTGAGGGTGGGGCACGGGGAGGCTGCTGAGCATGGAAGAGGACTTGGTATGCAAGCCTAAGGACCTGAGTTCAGGCTCAAGACAACAGTAAAAAGCTGGGCAAGGGGCTGTGGCTGTGCTGCAAGCACCTTGCAGCCCCAGCGCTGCGAGTGTTGGGTACTCACAGGCAGAGGCAGCTCGGGGGCTTGCTGTCTTCCAGTTAGTTCTAGGTTCCAAGGCAGACCCAGTGTCCATGGAGTGGAGCAGAGAGCAAGCAAGCTGGATGGATGGCAGTTCTCAAGTACGAAAGGGTACTTTGTTTCTCTTACAGATAGGTGTTGCATATGACATTCCTCTAAATCAAAATATGCACTGTTTCTCAAGGCCACCTTTTAAAAACTGGGTCTTCAATAAAAATATGTCCCACACCTTCAGRCTATAGCAAGGATAGCAAAGGAGCTGACAGTCAGGGACACAGCACCGTTTCCCAAGTGACTCAGCTATGTGCTGTCGTCATGATCATGATAAACACTAAAACCTAAGGAAGGAAGGGAAATGGGCAGATGCTTCCATTCACCCCCAACTCAAAGTGAACCAATTAAAGAACCATCTTCACCCACAGGCATCCCTCTGCACACCTGGCTTGTTCTTTCTGTATCCAGGAAGGAGATTTAACACTCTGTAAGGATTAACCTTATACTTACCACACCAGGAATCAACTTTAAGCCATTCTGAAGGTTGTTTATTTCAGTGACTAAAGGCTCTGGCCATCAAGCCAGGCAAGTGGAGTTAGATGCCAGGCACCAAAATTGTAGAAGTTGAGATTTAATTCCTCTACAAGTATATTCACAGTTAATAAAAAATGACTTTAAAAAATAATCTGCCTGGATGTGGTGACACATGCCTTTGCCCCCAGCACTGAAGAGGAAAGGCAGGCAGCTCTCTTGAGTCTGAAGCTCATGTGAGCTACTCAGTAAATTCCAGGTCAACAAGAGCTACTTAGGAAGACTCTGCCTTCAAAATAATGAAGTGATCTAAATCCATTTAAAAAGACTGTATTTTCAGCTGTATATTCTTCTGTGGAAATTATCCTCCCGAGGCCTTATGGGAAAATTAGTTTGGTTTCCTACCTGTGACAGCATGGCTGCTGCCCTACATTTCTGCCCCAACCACACCCAGGACTCTCACCCCCATGGGTATCAGGTCAGTAGGAACCAGGGTGAGGGCTGATGCTTCCTTGGGCAGCAGGAGCTTGCTTGGTGTAAGAAATCCTCGCTGGCCCAGTTTCTGGGCAGGATGAGGCTGGTATTCTTAATGCAGGAACAGAAAGCAGAAAATAAACAGAAAAGCTTCCCTGTTTGTGCTTCTAGGCTGGCTTCTTTTTAATGATACAAAAGAAAACAAAGGTGCTTGTGGAAAAGTCAAACGTGTTACTGTGTTGTAAACTTTCATGTCACTACAGCAGAAGTGCTCCAAATGGGTCACCACTTACTCCAGTGACAGATGAGCCAACGCCTCCTCATCTCTCAGAGGCGTGCCACACACCAGTCCTCCTCAGCACAAGCACAAGGCTGCTACTGTCAAGCATAAATGGACACTGGTGCTCCCAGCAGTGATGGTATTCGCCCCAAAACCAGCTTTGTTTCTTCCCAAGTGTGCTGATGCTACTTCTATTAAAAACAATCGAATATTAATTTAACTCAGAAATATAATTGCTAAAATACTGATTCTATGAAAACAAAGAGGAATGCTTTAAAGATTCAACAAACCTTGACATCCCCCACACAAAGAAAGGTGTGCACAAAATAAATAAAAAAGAGTGTATTGAGAGGGCGACAAATGACAGTGCCACACACGTGCTGCTTACCAAATGTCTGTGTGATGGCAGGTCATTTAGGAAAACCAAAACTGAGTACAGCAAAGATGCAGCAGTTTGGGTGGTCTATCTGGAAAAAAACAAGCAAACAAAAAAAAAAAAATCCTAATAACATTGTGCCTAAAACAGGTTATCCAAGTACAGAGGAAACTACCTTGACTGGTGTGTGTGTGTGTGTGTGTGTGTGTGTGTGTGTGTGTGTGTGTGTGTGTGTGTTACACAGACTCTTGCCCACCCACTCTTTTTCTCTTGCTTATTCACATCAGTCCAGAGCACTCCTGCACTCCCTGGAGCACGCCGCTGAGTGAACAGGAGCACCAGAGAACAGTAGGCTAGAGGTCAGCAAACAGTCCTCCCTGGCAGGCCTGTTTCCTCATGTACAGTGTGCAGACACTGAGAACGGAGGCGAGGAGTGGGTGTGGGAGGCAGGAGCACAAGAGAGGCACAGAATAGATAAAAATATTTAGGAAAGAATATAAAAAATTATTGACAATAAGCACATTGGAGGAAAGTAAAGTCATTCAGAAATGTTCATTACAAAGAAAACACAAAATTGGCCACCTATATAAAACCATTAAAATGAAATTTAAGTTTCCAACATAAAATACTTGTTTGAGAATGAAAAGGAACCTACTTTATTATATCTTAAGGCTCTAATGATATGTGAAAATGTCTGTTTAATAATAATAAATGAACTAAAACAAAAATAAAAACACAACAACAAAGTGAAACTATTTGTCTCAATTTAAAACTCTAAACAGATCCGAAACACAGAGGCAAACAGAGCCTCACACAGCCCTCACTGGACACACAAGGCCAAGTGGGAGTTCTGACGCACTTCCGGGAGTCATTTTAATATTACACACATCTACCGGAAACCTGATCAGGGGAAACAAGCTACCACAGAAACAGGTGCCACCTCCACTCAAGTCTTTAGTTCTCAAAAAGAACAAAGCTCAAGTTAGGCACAGGGTCAGTCTGAAGCAACACCTCACAAGGCCTGCCTACAATAATCTATACAGACGGACAACAGAACATTTAATACAAGTTTCACAGGAACTGCTTTGCCAAGCAGTGAGGCTTGTCAAAATATGGGTTTTTAGATAAAAAGGAAATTAACTAGCAGATTATTGTAACATTTTGTTCATTAATTGGAAACTAAAACAGTGCCCAAACCGCCTTCTATGCTGAGGTCATTCCGAACTGTACTCTTTACACAAATACCAGCCCTCCACCTAACTGCCCATCGTCCTGMGGCTCTGCCACTTGCCATCCATTCACACGGAGGCAAAGTAACTCCCAAGGGATATTAATTCATATGCTGCCTGGGAGTCTATATACATTACAAGTTTCTTTTATAATTCAGTTATTCTAAGAGTCTCAAAATATTTCATTAAAAATTAATGTGTTATCCACACAAATGGCAAATATTGAAAACTAGGAATATAAATAAAAAATAATAAAAATAGTAAGCCTACTAATACTGAGGAGGAAGGGAGACAGGAGGGGAGAGCATGTGAAAGAGAGAGAGGGCGATTTTAAACATCCGGTTTCTATTCTGGACCATTCATGGAAACAGACAGACACAGCAAGTCGAAGCCAAATATACTCCCTGCTCTGACAGGATTTGTTTTCTCTCTTGTCATTATTTCTTACTGCATTCTTCCTAATAATATTTCTGCAGTGTTCTAGATTTGCTGACTGACATGCCAGCCTCTTTGAGCGCTTAGCAGGGAGAACTGTAGCAGCTTGAGGCACAGCCACAGCGCCAGGCTGCTTAGCCAGGCTTCTGGCTGGGGTCTGAGGAATGGCTTTCCACACAGTGGCAATGCTACATGGGATGCAGCCCCATGGTACACAGAGTTCTCAAATTCCCTTCAGCCACTTTCTTAGGATCCAACACACAAGCCCTGGTCCACGGACGGCAGCAGGCAAAGATGACATGCCGGCTCACAAAGACATACAAGCTCAGCGCACAGTTGCTGACCGTCTATCTCACAAGAACTATCTTGTAGCGAGTAGCAAGCACACTACCCTATTCTGTGTCCACACTGTATCACAGGGCTCTGAGAAGTCACACCCTTTACCAAGCACGAGCTCCACAGCACTACATTGATCCTACAGTGGAATCAGACAACAGAGCTGCACTCTACACAAGAGAGTGCAGGGAGGAGTCTGAAGACATCAAAGATTTGTTTAATACTGGTTATAAAAACACCCCTTCGCATCAAAATAAGTGTCCCTCTTTATTGTACTCTGATTATTTTCTATAGAATTTAAATTGTACATAAAATTATAATTGTGCCTTGTTTTATGTAAATTGATTGTCTCAATTATTGGGAACGGATTGGAATGTTAATGGACTATTTTGTTGGAGACATGCCAAGCAAATCAGCAAAAAACTAACAGCTCTAACTCGAGGTATACAGCCAAACATTTACATAAATTAGGGAGACCGACGTGGTCTCAAGCATCATTCTTGCAGTCTGAAACAAGAGGTAGCTTTTCTCCAAGAAGATTGTATTACCTCTGACGTTTAATGTCAGAACAGTCTGTGACTGGAGAGTCTAATTTGGATTTATTTAAAACAAACAAACAAAGCAGGAGCCATATTTGTAGAAGAGCAGCCACAGCTGCACGCTTTCCCCTCATCCGCTGAGCACAGAACAGGCTGGCGATGAAAAGCAGGGTCTCTCCTRAAGACAGGAGGGATAGAAGGCCYGTGGCATCACCGTGCATGGATGCTGCGGTCCACTTGATTATCTGAGGAAAGACCACCTCAGGAAACTGCTGCAAACTCATCCCAGCCTTCTGCCTCAGACTGCCTGCCTGACGGTCTCGGTCTCCTGTATGCTAATCTGGTATCCATGAAGTCACACGCATCAYACATCGTCACCATACTGGGATCAGGGGTGCAGGCACACCTCAGCGTTTGTTTCTCAGAGGGGCTTTTACAATCATGGTTTTTACAATTAAGGTATAGCCGTGGACGCCAGAGGTCTGGCTATATATCTGCCTCAAACTGCCAGCCTTCCAGAAGATGTCCACAAAGTCGGCACCAGCGCTGTGGATGTAGGTGTAAACCACCTCCCGGTAGGATACGGCGAACTGTTTGCGTCACAGTGAGACTCAGAACCCAAACATAAGCATGGATTTACATCCATTTGCAATATTTTAGGAATTGAAAATTTAAACTTTTAATTATCTTAGACTTGAAAAGAGCCTCTTTTTCCAAGGAAAATTGGCCTTATTAATATAGGCATATATCTAGATGTATGTATAGAATATAATGTAAGATTTTTAACCAGAAATAAAGATTTCTTCTGATTGTAAACTGTTTTGAATGCAGTTCTATAGTGGAAGAAAGCTGAATTTGAGGCTTTTTTTCTTTTTTCTATACCAAGTTCAGCAGTCCTAAGAGTCATAAACTATTTCCAGTGATAGCCAAGACTGGTCTCTTCTAAGTGCTGGCCTGGCTTGTATAAAATAACTTCAACACAAAGAAAGTCTGAAGTCTATATTACATATCTATGTCTATAAATTTCAAAGATCCCAGAGTTTTCTGACAACTAGATGGGTGACTATAATTCTCTGTATGGAGAGCTGGGGATGTGGTGTGTGGAAAGCTGTGGGTGTGGTGTGCTTGTCTAGCACACAGGAAGCCCTGGGTTGGGTCTCATTCCCAGCACYGCATAAACTAAGTGCGAATCAAGGGTACTCAGTGCTGCTGCTAGATATTTATACCAAATGTCCTGAAACATTTGCTTCTTAAACTGTTATTCATTCACATGGATGAGAGGAAGAAAATGGACCTGTCCATGTTTATATAAAAATTATTTTATAAATATTTATTTTAAACCAATTAAATTGCTCTGAAAGAATGGTCCAGRAATGATCAAGACACCATAAAGCCAAACATTCACTTTAATCTGTTAACTTTCCATCACCAACAGGAATTGCTTCCCTTAAGTACGCGTTTTCACCTGCACAAAGTCAGCATCTTTTAGAAGCTGGAAAGGTACTGGTCTCCTTCAGCATCACCAATGGAACGTGGAAAGCATGCTGTTGGGCACAGTATCCAGTGCTCTGGCCCCTGCAGTCTCCATTCAGTGCTGCTGCACTTGGGCCACACCCACGCCCATGCCCTCCACTGCAGGTTACTCCACTAGCCCAGTGCCGCCTTTCCAAGTCAGAGGAAATGGATGACAAAACCCCACAAAGGTGGCCTAGAATCAGAATGTCCTAGAGAGTAAAACTCTGGCAGTTCTGTGCATCTATCCAGGGAGCACGCTCGTTTCCAAGGGCATTCAGATGTTCTGGTTTTCTCTTCCTCTACCTTTAGTTACTAATTACTTACTATTAAGTTGGAATTGTAAAATAAAACGGATAAGTTACTATGTTATTTAACAAAAGCATATATTCTCTTCCATACGCCAGACAGTCAGCCCAAGACACACAGAGTTTCTTTCTTCTCTTAGGCGTCTGGCTCACTGGGAGGAAATGTTACTTGTACAAGGTCAACAGCAAGTTCAGAGGCTCAGAACCCAGGCAAAGAGCCTGAAGAAATGCCCTACCCACTAGGCACCATATGCTCCATTAGGAACTAAAGTCTTTATGGAAGCGCATCAATTCTTGCTGTAAGGCAGGGAACCCTTGAAGACGACTGGGCCTGAAAAGTCCCTAGTAGAGAATTTGAYTCTTAGATGTGGCAGGAAAGAGGGAGAGCTGCTAGTGAGCTTTGTGTAGGCGACTCTGGGGACCCGGCGCCCTCCTCCTCACTGACTTTCCGGAGAAACAGAGAGGACATGCTGTGAGGGCAGAGTGTGAGCTAAGACAACAGACAACCTTGTGTTCCTAGACTGCATATCACACACTAGCTGTGACTTTAGGCACTATGCACAAGCTCTCAGCCTCAGAGTCTCCTAAAACCAAAAGACAATTCCACTAGCCAAGAGAACTAGCCTGGGGTGACTTTCAAAGGATTTCTTGCTTTGGGAGTACACACTTTTGCCTTCTCATGAGCCTACTTTGACTCTGGGAAAAGCTTTCCTCTTCTTAAAAAGGTATCTCTATTTCTATGTTTAATATAAACAAACAAGTAAATAAATGGTTTTCCTGTTAAAGGTGTTTCACTAAGTACCAGATTTTGTGGATTTTTGTTGAAGCTATCTAGGACTCACCTCCTCAAGGGATAACTGCAATTCCATGAAACTGACAGGGAAACAGTTGAGCACTGTAATATACCATGTTTATTCACCACTTGTGTATTAAAGTGTGTGGGTCCTGTGATGTGTCAGTGGTGTGTTTGTCTAGAATGTGCAATCTGTGTCCCTTTAAGACAGGCCTCTCCAGTTCCTCAGAAAACTGGACACAATACTTCCGGAGGACCCAGCCATACCACTCCTGGGCATATACCCAGAAGATTCCCCAGCCTGCAATAAGGATACATGCTCCACTATGTTCATAGCAGCCTTATTTATAATAGCCAGAAACTGGAAAGAACCCAGGTGTCCCTCAACAGAAGAATGGATACAAAAAATGTGGTATATATACACAATGGAGTACTACTCAGCCATTAGAAACAATGAATTCATGAAATTCTTAGGGAATGGATGGAGCTGGAGAGCATCATACTGAGTGAAGTAACCCAGTCTCAAAAGAACACCCAAGGCATGCACTCACTGATAAGTGGATATTAGCCTAGAATCGTGGAACACCAAAGACACAATCCACCTACCAAATGCTGTCCGACATTTCCCTACAGGGAAAGAGTGGACCCTGGTTCTGGAAAGGTTCAATGCATCAGTGTAGGGGAATTCCAGAACAGGGAAGTGGGAAGGGGTAGATGGGGGCACAGGGGGAGGGAAAAGGACATATGGGACATAGGGGTGCGGGGAACCAGGAAAAGGGAAATGAAATGTAAATAAAGAATATATCCAATAAAAAAAGAAAAAAATAAAGAAGGATCTGCCTACTGAATTGCTTCCCTAAGGCAAATATTAAAATTAATCTTCATTCCCTGAAAAAAAAAAAAAAAAGGCAGGCCTCTCTCTAAACCTGGAATTAGCCTGGTGGCCAATGAGCCCTGGCAATCCTCCTGTCTCATCCCCCACAGCACTGGGATTACYGGCACATATATAGCCATAGCAGACTTTTCTACGTGGGTTCTGGGATCAGAACTCAGGTCTTCATACTTGTATAGCAAGAGTTCTTAGCCACTGCGGTGACTGCCTGCCTCTGAGCATGAACAGTGTATAAAGACATGCTTCACACATGATCTGATTTGCTCTATAATGACTATACATGACATTCAGTCTCTATTACTTTAAGCACAAGGAAGTTAAGGCTAAAAGTTCATCTGGCTTGAAAGATCACAGGGTTATCAAGGGCCAAGGCTGGCTCCTCCCTATCCAAGGTCACTGCCTTCATACAGCTTGCTATAATACCTGAGAAGGCATGAGTTCTTACAATGAACTTAAAATATGAATGGAGGAAACAAAACAGCATGGAGGAGTACAAGTCAGCACTGATTGGGCCATGATTGGAGAGAAAGGAGAGCTGTATGCGTGGGTGGGTCTTTTTGTGCAGCCTGCATGAGGGGAGTTCTCAGGAATGAAGTGCAGTTCTCAGGCTTTCTAGGAATTGAGAAATGAACACAAAGATTCCAAAACAAACAAACAAACAAACAAACAAACAAACAAACAAACAAAATAAGACAAAACAGAAAGGAAGAAAAGGACACATCAGGAGAAATGCTCACAACAAAGAGAAGACAGGGCTCTGCTGGCAAAGAACAGAAAAGGGTAGGGGATGGGAACCGCACACAGGATATCTGGGTGGCCTGCTTCCCTGGACAAAGACAAGGCCATCGGGCTGTTCTGCCTTCAGTCCATGTATGAAGGGGATGCGAGGAACACAGTGAAGATTTTAGTGACTATCTGAGAGTGTGGCTAGAGGCCCAGGAACTCCTGACACAAGAGGGAAGGTCACCTACACCCAGTCATGAGTTCTCTGTGGACTCCCTTCTGCTAGTCCCTCACAAGAATGGGTTTACTTCCAAGGAATGAGCAAGGCCTTTCCAAGAATATGGTGGAAAACGAACTAACATCTACAGGAGATGGGATCTCCTCTCCCTGGTCCTGCTCACTGAGGGAGGTGGAGCATCCACCTGTCTGTAGTGTGATGGCAAATGTGAAAGCACAGGCTCTTTGGGGGAAAAGGAGTTCTGATTCAGAGTTTCACATTTCTATGACATAAATACTTCTATCATGGTCAATTTTAAGCTAGAAATGTAATGCAAAGTGGCTTGTGTTTCCAAAGATTTATTACTACCCCAGTACACTTTACATCTGCCACTAAGGAGGCCACAGAAAATCCTATTTTCTTCCCCATCTCCACCATAAGCCAAATGAGAGTCAAAGGGAAGGTCTGAGAAAACAAAAGTATGCAAAGCAAAGGCTACACCATCAGAACAACCCCCCCACACTATCAGAACAACCCCCACACCATCAGAACAACCGCATCAGGGATAAAGAGCTCTTTGATGAGCTAGCTATCAGTAGAGTGGGATGGGGGGGGGGCTGTATTAGTCAGAGTACTGTGACAAAATAACAAACAACTTAAAGGGGTGGATTATGTATTTTGGCCATGGATCCAGAACTTTCAGTCCACAGTCCTAGGCCCCATGATTACAGGACCATGGGCTGGTACGTTAATAAACTAAAAGATACAAAAGAGAACTCAAGCCATGGAATCATATTGAAGTGTTAACATTTAACATTTAATGTTTAAGATTACAAAAAGGATTAGGCAAAGCAACAAACCTGGCTGCAGAAATGATGATTAACCCCCGTTTAACTGAAAAGTGCTACGTTAAGATAATCAAACTTCTAATCAGAGTTAGTTAATCCACCAAAAAAAGGAGAGAGAGAGAGAGAGAGAGAGAGAGAGAGAGAGAGAGAGAATGCCTTCAAAAAGAGTTGACTAGAGATGGGCTCAAGGCAGCCTGAGTTCCAAAGCAAGGCAGTTTGTTTGTATTAGCTATAGGGGAGGAATTCCATTTTAAAAACAGAAACCCATGTTCCCCCTGTAATATAAGAATAGACATTTAACTGCTCAGAAGCTGGGACATATGAGGGACAAATAGGCTATGACAGGGAGCTTATAGGCCAGTGACAACACTGACTGACACTGTATTGACAGATATCACAGATGGAATATACAAACTAAAGACGGAGCCAGAGAACTGGGCCGGCACGACAAGGTGCTTGTCACAGAGCCTGGTGACCTGAGTTTGATCCGCTGTGTAGGAGAGAACAAACTCCTGTAAAGCTCTCCTCCGACTCCCACACAGATACCATGATCTGCAGCCTAAATAATTTAAAACAATAAAGTATAAAGCTAATGTAAACAGCGGGTTCTGTTGATCATGACCTGCTGATGAAGGTTTATTGACTCTAACAATAAGAGACTATACATGCTGGAGGACTGCAGGCACAGAGTAAACCTCCTGCCTTGTGTGTGTGTGTGTGAGTGTGTGTGTGTGTGTGTGTGTGTGAGTGTGTGTGTGTGTGTTAGTGAGTGTGTGAGTGTGTGTGAACCTAAAAATTCTGTAGAAAAAACAGTCAAGGAAGAAAAAAAAATAAGTGCGCCTAATTCCAACCATGCTCAAAATGTKTTTTTGTTTTGTTTTGTTTTGTTTTGTTTTAAAGAAACAAAAATGTATCCCCCTTGAAATTTCCCTTGGAGCTGGTTTCTATGCTGACACTGGCTTGTGCTGAAAGCCCTACACTGAGCACACGGAGTGTACACACACATCCACACACTCACACAACATCACAGCCACATTCCAAGTCCAAAATGGTCAAAATCAAAAGTTACATTCAAAATTCAGAAGGCTTTTTCCCATAGAAATAACATCATGTAAACATAGCATTTTGGTTCACACACTAAATCACAAGAACCAGTTTAACCCATAATGTAAATAAACGATGCTCTAGAATGGAAGCCTCTCAGTTCCTGCTAAGCCCCAGAATCCACTGCTCAGAGGTCAGTGCATGTTGGAGGTCTCAGGAGTGCACTGACTACAGGATGCTGAGTAAACTCCATGCTGATCATGGCTCTACAGACTTTATTGTGTTTAGCAATTTTCACAACCTTACAAGATAGCACTTTACAGAAAAAAAAAATAAATGAAGACAAAACTTGCAGAGAAAAGAGCTTGCCATGACTCTTAGGGTGAGACAGTAATGAGAGAAAAACCCAAAGTGTGACCTTACTCACAATATATACCCTTTTACTGCCTCTACATTAGGTCTTAGGAGGACAGCACTCAAACCAGAAGAAGCGCACACATTTCACTAGGGCAGGGATGTGTACTTGGTCTGCAATACATCCAAGCACACCCTAATAATGTTATATAATCAGACACTATACCCATGCTAAACCCGTGTGACTACAGCTTGCTCTCTAGGGTACCACTGCTGGGATATGGTGGAACCCTTAGGAGGTGTGGCCTAGTGGGAGGTTGCTGGTGCTGGGCGTGCCCTGAAGAGTATGACTGTAGTCCCGGCTCCTCCCCTCCCCCCCTCTAGACTCAGTGTAAATGGATCTGCTCTGCAGTGAGCTCCTGCCCAGCAAGCAAGAGGACACTTTAGTCACAGGCCGCCACAGGTAAGATCCAAGTGAACCTTTTCCTGCAGTAAATCAGCTGTTTTAGGTGTTTTTGTTATGTGACAGAAACAAACTAACAAAACTAAGAGCTCAAGATACACCTGCTGATTAAATGAAGCAGCCTTCCTCTTCTACTGAACATGGGGTTGATTGTAGCCAAAAGTATAAATGATATACTTATGCCTTTTGTATTTATTTCCTAAGTTCCTCTTCTGGGCTCCCTTCATGTTTCATGTGCTCCCAGGTGGTCAGACATTGCAGCATCCGCGCTGTCCATGAATGTGCCACAGGTGCTGTTTAAAGTAACTCATCAGCCCAAAACAAAACCCCAGCTCCTGAAGGGCGGAAACGTCCCATGTGCTGTGAGGTGACCATTGTGCTTCAGGTCAAGCACGGCCCTTTGACATCTTAGACATGTTTCAGCACTGCACAGGATAATGTATTTGAGAGAGATTGCTTGGGAACCACAACTGATTTATAATCCTGTCACAGTTTTAAGAAAATGGGAAAGTTTTATAAGCAGTTCTCATTATCCCAACTCCCCCCTTTCCACTACACAACATTCTCAGCTTGTATCCTTGGACGCCATTGGTGAGGCAAAGATCTAATTCACACAACCCTATGGCTGATGAAACCAATGATAAAGGAAATCTACAAACACCAACCAAACAAATGCTCCCACCAAAAAACAAGCAAAAAAACCTAGCTAAAAACCAAATGTTTAACATATTAATCACTTACCAATTTCTTCATTAAAAACATAATTGTATGTTATAACATGAAGGTAAATAAATCTAAAATAACCCAGACATTTTGTAAATTCACATTTAATAGTATGCTGTCAGTTATAAAAACAGACGTGCAAACAGCATATCCAAAGAAGGCCCTCACTATGCAAAATTGGTGGTGACAGGATAGGAGGCAAAGATTACACATCCATCTGCTTTCGCAGAAGATTAGATAGACGATCTGCTTCTGAATTACAATTCATACAATTTCTCTCTCTCTCTCTCTCTCTCTCTCTCTCTCTCTGTGTGTGTGTGTGTGTGTGTCTGTCTGTCTGTCTGTCTGTCTGTCTGTCTGTCTGTCTGTCTGTCTGTCTGTGTGTCTGTTTGTGTGGAGGTCAGAGGACCACCCTGAGGTCAGACCTCACCTCCTACCTTGTTTGAGACATGTCTGTGCCTGCCACCACTCTAGACCATCCAGCCATCAGTTTCCATCTTCTGCCTTTGCCTCCCATCTCCCCAAAGCAGAACTCCTGAGATGTTCACACTGTCTGGCTTTTTACATGAGTTCCAAGGATTCAAAACCAGTTTCTCACCCCTGAATTGCAAGTGCTTTCTGTCCACTTAGCCATCTCCCCAGCCACCAAAATGTAGTCATTGAGAAGGCATTGTATTGCTGTTGCAAGAGTACTTTTCTGTACTGCAGTGGGCTAAGAAATTAAACTGAATTACTATGACAAATACATTTATAGTTAAAAAATAAAACAGAAACATGAAAACCAAAGTGATCACAATACAACATTGATAATGAATTGTACCTAAATGTTCTTTTCAGGGAAGACGGCAAGTCAAGATGATCAGGGCTGGTGGTGTAATGCAGGAGGTCTGTGGGACAAGGGGATTACCAGTAGAATATCAAATTACCATCCTCAGTAAGTTGTTTTGGCTTCTATAAACCAAGTTGCAGACCCTTTAAAATGCTCACCTAATAGGCTCTTAGACTGTGCAGAAGAACTGATAAGACAAGCCTAGAGTTTCCATTCTCTTCTGCTCACCACCACCCTGTAAGGTGTAGTTATGGTGATTCCTCTAAACTAGAAAGGCCTACTTCAGGAGGGTATCCTGGGGATTRGGACATATTTTTAAACCCTTGTACCCCAAATCAAGCAAATTAAAACTTTGGTTTCTATAAGTCAGAGACAGGATGTCCTTCCCAGGTGGCCAGTGGAGGCCAAACCCCTGGCGCCTCATCCCATTTTCTCCCTATGGTTTGGAGAAGGCTTGGAGGAACCCAGAGTGTCTCCCTGGGGACAGTGAGCTGTGCTACGGAACTCAGAACTGTGGACTCACCATGCCTCAGCTAGCTATTTTGTGTGGATTGGCACTCCTTGAAGTGAGGCTCCCGGGTGACCCTTCAGGTCCCAGGAGGCATGCGCATCAGGAAGACAGCAGATGCTCAGCCTCCCTTTTCCTAYGGCCTTGACTTCTCTCTTGTTATAATTTAGATATGAAGGGTTCTCAGATGCTCATGTGTTGAAAGCTTAATAACCTGTTGGTGATGATACTGCGAGGTGACTGGCAAGAGGAGAGCACACGCCTCACCCAAGGATGAGTGCACGGCTCAGCAGACTACATGGGGCGRGCTCTGTACAGGGAGCAGGTCACTGAAGGCCATGTCCTTGAAGACTGTGTTCTGCCTGAGGCTCTGGTCTTCTCTGCTTCTTAACCCCAGAGATGAAGAGTTTTGCTCAAGCTCACTCTCTTGTGGTGTCCAGCTCTGTCTCATCCCCAAAGCAACAGAACCAGCCAGAGACAGACTGAAGCCCCGGAAACTAGGATCCAAAATAAGCCTTCTCCGTAATTTGTGTTCTCAGGCTTCTTGTCAACGCTGAAAAGCTTACTGAAAAGCCACTAAGGGGGGGCATCTTTTGTAGGTCAGCTTTCACCAGGGCGGCATCAGGCCCAAAGCAACAGGATCAACAGACTTTGGACAGAAACCTTTACCGCTGAACCAGAAAGCCTCCTTTCTTCTTGTACAGTGATTACCGAGGCATGTGATGGAGTGTACAAAGGTGGCTGGCTCCCAAGTTCAAGTACACAGGGCGTTCGTTCTCTCCCCAAGGTAAGGCGCAGCAGTCACAGGCGTCACCTCATGAAGCCCTTGGTGAGCACAGTACAGAGCAGATGAGGTCCCCACTGCCTGCCAGGTACGCAGATCTGCCTCTGCCCACCTCACTTTTACCCCAGCAGTACAGCCCGCAGGCCCTCCTGCCATTGCAGGGTTGGGGAAGGGGCTCTTTAAGTCCAAAATGAATCCCTGCTTAATGCCTGGTGGTTAGCCAGCTGTTGGTTCTCAGGAACTTTTCAGCCTTGCCTCTTCTCCTAACTAAGCATCCTCAGATTTCTCTCAAACCCTTTTCATAGAAACACGACTTTGAGAATTCTTGTAGAAATTGCTAAAATATTCCCTTATTATGGCATGAAAATAGAAGCATGGAACGTTCAAGTAAAAACATTTCATTTAAAGTAAATAAAAATGTGAGGATTTATATTAAAATTTATTATTTCATAATAATGTTATATATGCATATATATCACTTATTATATTAATTAAATAAGAAAAATGTCATGTTTTGCCAATAACATAAACACATTTTAGCATCAACATATACTCTAAAATGTCATGAAACTAAATCCATATTATAGAATCAAACAAATTATAATAGCTGTATATTTTTTCTAGAGTTCTTGTTTTCTGAATGTATAATATGACACATTTATAGCATTCATCTTTTGCCTCAAAATGATGAGGTGCAGATTATAATTTCAGGTTTAGATTCTAGGTATTTCTTGGAAAAGTGTGAAAAGCCTTACTTCTACAAAATCAAAATGTTGGCTTAAATAAAATCTAATATAGTCTCTATTTTAGCAGTGGCTTTTGAATAAAGTTTACATTAACAAAACAGAATGTGAGGATTTCCTACAAATAATCTCCTGGTTTACAGAATTACCAACTATGCACTCATTGTTAGCTCAGCTTCGATGGCATTCCGCACATTGCTTAAGCTGCTCACTTCTTATCTGAAAGGAAAGTCACAGACTGTCCTGCTGACAGCAGAGCCAGGAGGGCTGGGGCTGGGGACACAGTGTGGCCGGGCACAGGAGGGAACACTCACTCAGCAGGCCTCTACTGACTGGCCTCAGGCCTTCACCACACCCAGGGAGGGCATGCCTCCAGTTTGTTTTCTAGGTAGGAACACAGAACTAGGTATTTGGTTTAAAACAGAAAAACAAAAAACAAAAACAAAAACATTAATTTTAACATGGACTTTAAAGACTATAGTCACTCAAGAAAAAAAATCTTTCTTTTTTTTTCTTTTTTTTTGGGGGGGGGGGTTAGAGACAGGGTTTCTCTGTATAGCCCTGGCTGTCCTGGAACTCACTCTGTAGACCAGGCTGGCCTCAAACTCAGAAATCTGCCTGCCTCTGCCTCCCAGAGTGCTGGGATTACAGGCGTGYRCCACCACGCCCGGCTAAAATCTTTCTTTCTTGTTCACTGAAACTTTGTTGATCTTTATAACAATATTATTCAATGAATTTACATCTACTCCAACTTAAGACAAAGCCCTCTTTGCTCTGAACTGTGTGTCTCCTGTCCACACCCCCCTGGGAGCTGGCTGCTCTGCCTTCCTGTATATCCTTGCGTCTCATCTCATGAAAATGTGGTAAATAGCTTTTCAGATTTTGAAATCACTGGCCTTTTAACTACTGTCTGCACCTGTTCTGCACCAACAATTGCTCTGGCTGACTTGACTGGTAATGTGTGCGTTCCCAAGGCCAACAGATGTTTTCTGTCTTGCTGTGTGGCTAGCATTGCTTGAATGCTTCCTCTTTCCCAAGGCAGTTTAATCACTGGGATGACTAACAGCCGTCTCCATGCATTGCTCAGGCTGCTTTGTGGCAACAGAATCTCTTTTGTCCACTTTTAACCTTATCTTTAAAAGTGTGGTTGCTCCTGAGGCTCAGGAGCCCTTTCTTAATTCTTATTGTTTCCTCCTGATGACCAGTTATCGCCAAGGTTTCAAACATTCCCCCAAAGTCAAGGGGAATTTTTATCTCCAGTATAGACCTGTCTCCCAAGTTCAGCTTCCTAGAAACACCTAAGTCCCACCAAGGGAGCACCATAACTGTTTCGCTGTTTTAGTCCCAGCTTGTGATGGAGACCTAGTAGCACATGACACATAGTGGCAATCAATATATATATTTGTTTATTTATATTTGATTTATTTATTATAAACGATGAGATCAATCATTTGTTTGCTCTCTGCCCCCTAGTTGGCATGTTTCTTGTAATGGCCTTAATTTTACAGCCGGAAATGAAGATGACAATAGCAGCCCCTTTCCAGGTTTGCCTCAAGGCACATGAGATAGTGAACATACGTGCATTTTATGAATTAGATGCAGTATACCAGGGCAAAGGGTGAGCTTTCAGGCTAAAATATTTATTCCTTGGGCCCTTACAAAAACAAAAGTTTCCTCATCCCTAACATAGGATAGTGTCTGGGTTCAAGGAGATATTGTATAAGTTAATGAACAGAAGATACTTCCTTGCATTTTGTTATCATCTACCTGTACTTTAACACGCTGGCATGGGATGGCAGCCCACATTCTGGTCCTCCCCCCTCTAGTTAACAAAGGGAAACATCAAGGTCTGATATACTGCACGACTGTCTCCTCCAATGCCTTTACCTTAAGCTTAAGAAAGTGCRATCGATATACATTTCCACTTTCTTCTAAGCATATAAATAGAGACAGAGAAGGCACAGGTCTCTGAGGGATGGAGTAAAGATGGGAACTTGAAGGCCATGATGATATCTCCACGAGAAAGCTGACAGCTGCTCAGTATGCAAGTCCAAGTCTACAGAAATCTACTTGCTGTTGCTACAAAATACATAGACTTTATTTTGGGGCAACTCTATGGCCAGAGTTTAGAAATGGCATATCCATAAAAGAGGACTATATTTATTACAATAAAATAAAGTGCCAAGAAAATACTACACAAAAGGGAAAAGGAATTTGGAGTCAACAACTCAAGATTTGAGTTTGAATCTCTACCATGTATTCCATAAGTGACTTTGTGTAAATCCATTCCTCCCTATGAAGTGAATGTCTTTCTCTGGAAAAAAAAGAGTGGTCACCTCTGATGGCAACTCATAGGTGACTACTATGAGCCAGCGGCTTACTCCATCTTGTGATAAAAGCATCCTCAACACCAGCACGTGGGTAGAGAGGGAAGCTCAGACATGCCCGCCTACGTACTAAAAGGAACACCACACTTAAGAGAGCCACTGGTCTGCACGGCGCAGCCTCAGCTGTGGCCTCACCAGCCTCAGCTCTTCTGTGCATACTGTCTTATATATGGCATATTAGAGCCTAAGAGCKACGAAGAGAGGTCTGAAATCTGCTTATGCTAGAACACTGTCAGTGTCCACTTTAAATGTGGACGGTCTCACCAGTGTTCTTGCGTAAGCTCAATCCATTGCCTTTTGAAAATAGTAGAAGAGAATGTGTGCCTTTCTCTGCATGCAGTGAGAACACCTCAAATCTCAGAAGCAAACTGTAGAGAAGTATTAGGTGTTGGGCATATGCTCGGTCATTCTAACAATCCTAATTTCTACTCCACTGGGACTCTCCTGTCTATGACGTCGACACCCTCAGCATGCAACCGAGCCGTCCTGGGTCAACAGTCCTACCTTACCTTTCCTTCATCGTCTCGTGCACCTCCCCRTGTTGGATGCACTGCTYCTCCAGTTCGTCATTTCTCTTCTGTAACTTCTCTAGCTTGTCACACAAGTATCTTTTTTCTTGACTGAGTCGAACTATTTGTGATCTAGAGAGGATAAGAACACAGACATAGTAGATAGTTGAGATTCACCTTCCTAGAATGTATTTTTATTGTATAAAACTTAGTATTATCTTAAACTCTATACTTAAGACATAGTAGTGAAAAAAGTTATTTTATATCAAAAAGATTTCAGAAAATTCGAAATGCCTAGTAGAAGGATAGATATTACATCCTAGAGACTGCAGTTACAGCACTGGAGAGGTCTGAGAGATCACACCAGGGACCTAGTTAGAATGGGGGAACTGGTGTTGCCATACAAGTCTATATTCTAAGAGGTAACCTCCTTGCCCTCTTTCTACCTTGCTCCTAGACTGCACACAGCCAGTGCTATAACAAGAGTGGAGGATCCTGCATTGGGACCAGAACCAACAGATGTTTCCTGTGGTGACAGCTGAGGTCTTTCAGGACATAAACTATACATTCAGTATCTTGGGTGACAAACCCAACTCTTAAAAAATAAGAAAGATATCTAAGAAGATTGTGTCTTTTTAAAAATTAAAATCCCAGCACTGATGGCATTTTCTCATGCCTACTCTCCCAGCAGTTAGAAGTCACAGTTTTAATTTCTCCACATCATGAGTAATTTTTAAGTTAATAACACCTTTGACATAAAATTAGTTCCCTCCCCAGAAAGGAGTGCTTCATTAATCAAAGCTGTCCTTTGTCCGTTGCTCTATAGGGAAGATTTTGGATTTGCTAAGGGGAATCTCACCCCACAGACTGTTCATCCCAAAGAGCACTGTGCCAGCAGGAGTGGGGCAGGCTCCGTCCAGTCCACCTCACTCCTCGCTCTGTCCTCCTCCTGCGCACGTGCATCCTAAAGGCAGCTCGCCCAGATCAGGACCTCCTCTTTCCACAGGTCAGTAGGCTCTACCTCTGTTTCCCCACACATCTTCTCCTCAGTCTGTCTTTCTGAACTATGCTACATGTCTCACCTTCCTTACAGCTTGCAGGTAAGACAAAAGATACCCCCATGCTCCTCTCTCTCTCTGTCTCTGTGTGTGTGTGTGTGTGTGTGTGTGTGTGTGTGTGTGTGTTGTTTCAAGACAGGGTTTCTCTGTGTAGTCCCAGCTGTCATAGGCTTCATTATGTAGTTCAAGTGGGGCTTGAACTCACTGCCTCTGCCTCCTGAGTGCTGTAATTAGAGATGCACAGGACCACCAAGCAGCTCAGGTACTCACTCTGCACTTGCTTCTCCTGGTAAGAATGCATCCACTCAAAATCACACCCAATGCAAACATAACTAGAAACCTTAATAATATTTTGAATTAAGTACATGTTCAAAAACTAGCATAGTTAATATTCTAAACTATATTACTACATACACTGAAATATATGCTGAAAGGAAAAAACATCCTTAAACCAAATTAGGARAAGAATAAAACCCATGGRAAAAAGTCAGCACTTATTCTTAGGCTGCTTCTAAGAAGAATGGTACCATTTGCAAAGAAAAGTTGACTTAATAATATCAAAATATTAAATGCTTACATATAAAAAACCCACATGTTTGAAAAGCCATATGTTTATGTTTCGATTCATTGTAGTGCTACCTATAGAGAGAAACTTGGTCTTGGCCCAATACGTGGAAACTTTTTCCAAAATTTTGTCATCAGGACATCAGCTACCTTGCTTACGTGATAGGAGATAAGATTCTGATAATATGACTATTTTTTAGTCTTATTTATTGACCTACAATATAATATTTTGATAAGAAAGAGGAAACATTAAATATCTCACACACACAATACAATTCTATCTTACAATTAAGTTATTTTGAACATGCACCAAATACTAATAATGATAACTTCTGGATGGTAGAAATTTTCTCCTTTGTTTGTTCATCTTTTTCTGTATTTTATCATCTTCACAGTGGATCTGCATTTTAAAAGTGCTGAGCTCTAAAGGGGCCGTTCCGCCTACGGGGCACCCGACGCTCACACTCACTCTTTGTTTGAATATTTCACTTTTTGCTGTCACATATTTATATCGTAACATATGTACTAAAAAGAATTTAATTCAGCACTTGGCAAAACTGTACATACTAGTAGCCTTAAAAAGTGKGTCTGGCTTTTGAAACAACAATTTTCATTTAGGCATCTCTAGTAAAATAATCATTAAAATGTACAAAGTTATAGTTGTATTGTGACTAAAACAGTAAAAAGTTGGAAATGTCATAAACATCTAGTGAGTTTATCATGTAGACAAATGATGCAATTATGATTTTATTTCTGGAGTATTAACTAAGAAAAGTGCTTACTAATGGGACAGTAGAAATCAACTGTAAAACTGCACAGACTATGTTCTTATCACGATATAGGCCACTTTACATGACACATTTACATACATGTAAGAGGACTGACAAGAAGCATGTCAAGAATCACAGTGATTATCTTAGGAGCACAATGTCACAGGAAATGCTTCCGAATTCTTCTTTATGAGTCCCTACAGGGAGGCGTCCTTAACAAGCACAAAAATATAAATGCTGGTTTTCAAGTACAGACTGCTATAATATGTGCTAGTGTAACAATTCTTTCTGTGTTGCACATTTTGTTTTTCCCCTTTATTTACAATGGCAGCTTGCCTACCAGCTTCCGTCATACAATACAGCCGTGCTGTAAGTGCACATACATCACTCTTTATTTGGGTAGAACTGGCAATATCGTGATACAACTAGTGGTTCGCAAAGGGAAAAGAGAAAACAGAAGCCACACTCACCCACTCCCATAGAAAAGGAAAAATGACTCCAATTCATTTTCATAGAAATGTAGGTAATTTCTGGTTTTCCAGAAGCCTGAACTCTCCCTGCATTTTATGTAGCAGCTATAGTGTGTAATTGCATTTGCATGAATGGAAGACACTTTACTACTATAATTCAGATTACAATGATAATTGCTTTTAAAGGAAAAATATGACACCTTAATTTTTTATTCTTTTGGATTGTGGTTTGACTTTTGGTAACAATTAACAGAAGGCCGCTGTCAGCCTCCTTTTGTAGAATATAATTTTTGTAGCGGCTCAACCTAACATCCTCTAAACATGCAAGTGAAAAAAACAGTTCAACCGGGTGTGTGTTCTTTTACTTCAATTAAACTCACACAGTTGGATACCTACTGCTGCCAAAACAGTAATATAATTTATACATTATAGTCCGCATAGTAAAACTACACTAAAAGTCATTTAACAATATTTATAACACCATAAAATACAGTGTTAAAATATATGAACTGCAATATGTACCAAAATTATAAAATTTGTTTCTCATCATCAGTGATTAAAACCAGGATCATTACTCTAGCTCAATACTCACAACCCTGGTGACAGATTAGAATTCAAATCTTAATGATCAATTTACAATTAACAAGATAGAAGTGAAACAAATTAAACCAACCATTATATATAACGAGACCCCATGGACTCCCATTGTTCCTCTTAATTACAAAACGCAAATCACGAATACACAGTGGGCAGTGCTAGACATCAATCCACAGGCCTAGCAACCCCGCAAGTCACAATGACAGGAAAAGGAAGAGAAGCAGAATCACGCGGACCTAGGTCTGTGCTCCTTCCTGTCCTTCCAGCTTGCGGGGG
>BDUI01000668.1:156576-176190 GCA_002335545.1 Apodemus speciosus | reverse complement strand
CACCATTTTTGGACCTATAGTGTTACCAATATCACTAAGTGGTGACTAAGGCCTCCCTCCCATCTGCCACATCTCTCCTTAATTTACTCTGAGACCTGAAATGCCACTATTGCACATACAATACCTTGGGGGCCTAAGTTGTTTATTTTTAAAGCACGGCACTTTTGTAGCAGTCACCTCCCTGGTTGAAGAACCTTCTACGAAGCTGGGATCCAGCTTGGTTGTAGAGCACTTGCATAGCATGTCCTGTCTCTAGAGTCACTGCCACTACTGCCATGAAAGAGCATCTGCAACAACAAGCCTTTGYGCGGTTCACACGCTGACTAGCAAACACTCTTCGGGAAGGAATGTGGAGAGAGGCAGAAGGCAGGAGCCCGGCGCACTCAGTCTGGACACTCGGCACCCATTTGACAACACTAATCTTGATCACTTGGTCTGCACCATTAACATGCTTGGAAATGTTTAATGACTGTTCTTACGGGCTAGGGAAGAAATCTTTCATTTGTAGAGTGAAGCAATATCCACTATAGGCATTTCCACTACAACCTGTTTTAAAGTACCAGAGACCCATCACTGGCCTAATGGCTGGGAAGAAAAATATGAGACTGCCCACATAAGCTGGTATCAAGCAGCCTCGTAATGGATGGGGTTGGGTGTGCTCTCTCAGATTTCTCGGATTTGTAATTAATAGGCAATCTGTTAGAAGATGCTGATATTATGCAAATATCTTATTGTAATAACAATATCTCATCTACATTGCAAATCTAATGATAATGACCTTTCTACTCCATAATTCTTTATGCATATTAGTTACTATTAGCTAGTTGGTTACTGTCCTGCATGGAAGAATCTCCTTTTTCCATGAGTTTGCTCATCTCACTTTGGAGTTCTGGATTGATTCATACTGTACTMRGTGCATGATGATCCATTTTGACTATTGATTTGAAGATTCAAGTCATCCTGCAGTTGGGTAGTACAGCCCCATTCAAACTGGTTCTTGTGTGACAAGTCCTTTTTGTCCTTGTATGTGTCAAGTCTTTCTAGCCCAGGATGCCGCGGGCTCATTTTACATGGCCTTATGCTCTCTTGGAATCAGCATTTGTCCAGGAAGTCCTTTTATGCATCCCAGTGGAGAAACTAACATGTGTCACTGGGGCATCTACCTCCTTGTTTATGTGGGTGTTAGAGAATGTTTCAATAATACTGGGCTCTTTATTAATAACAGGAAAAAATTTAAAATCCTCTTAGGTACTGATCATTTGACAAGCTAGCATTTACTAAAGTTTATCACAAACTAAGTTCTTTCCAGGTTTTGTATACCCCTCCGACCATCCCCATTGGATAAGCTGCTTTTTGTTTTCATTGTACAAGTAAGGAATCCTGAAGGTTATATAATTCTTCTTGGTTCCTCAGTTAAAGGTATAACCTAGGATTCCCATACTCTCTGCCTCTGACATTCAGGGATTTGCTTCTCTTCAGTCACCTAATAAGAGATGCAGAGAAACTACAGAGGGTTAAAAAAGACTTCGGGATCTTATGTCAGTCATCCACACATGTGAGTCTCATGTGTYACATCCTGAAGGTCAGGATGTGACTAACCACTTCCCCATCTGTCCTGTATGTTTGGGGCCATATCTTCCTAGTGTGTACATCTCTTGTGCCAAGAAATACACCACCCTCTGCATTAACACTGAAAGGTATCATGGACAGTCTCTGCCTTAAGCTGATAAGACTTCTAAGAAATATTGTTATGGACATCTAGCTGAACGCAAATACACAGGGAACTGACCTTTGCTTGCTCATGGCTTTATCTACAGCTCCTGGGTGGTACCTAATATAGTTGTATTGTCAATAAATACTTAATGGACAAATGAGCAGATGAATGAATGACTGTGAGGAGAGCATCCTAAGAATCTTCCCATATGCGTGTCTTTTTTTACTGACTAGAAAAAGTGATGAGAGAATTCCRTTAACCAAGGATTTAGTTTTGCTTTATCATCATTATTATTCAAAGTAATAGCAATACAAAATCGGTCATAACCTTAGCAGACGGCAAGGTATTTTCCATGTTTTGAGATGAACCAAGTGACTTGGCAGTGCCTGGCTACTGCCAACAGTGACTGTGTACTTATATTCAAGTAAACATCCAAACTCTGAGGAGGGGTAACCAGGAAAGAGCCAGGTTCTGTAATCTTCCTTCCTTAGTGGCATCCCCATCCTTCCTATGATAAACTGCTTTCATTTTCCTTGCTGGAAACTGTGTCAGAACTTTAAGTGCAATGTTGAGATTTAAGCTTCAGATCCAAGCATGAGTCAGTTCTTGGAAAGAAAGCAGAAACTAAAAGGAGGTCAATTTCTTTCAAAGAAATATACACAAAGGAAAGGAAATATTCAACAGACATCTCTGAAAATACATCTCCCTCATGCACKGTTCTTACAGCAGTTCCAACACTTGAGAACTCACCTTTCAGGCAAAGTAGGAGGCATGCACGTCTAGATAGTGCCTGCTGGTATCAGACACATTCCAGTCACGTCCACTTACAAATGCACACACAGGTGTGTACTTGGTTGTTTGCTGTGTGCCCTCACACTAGAAAGAGCTCTGAGTTATACCAGCCCTCTCTTAGAACTGATCTGTAGACTCTGGCTTCATCCAGCACACGACTGTGCCTTCTCTTTCACAAGACACAGTCAGATGCATTGACCTGCCTTTTCTTCCAATGAATTCAGAGATTTGGAAGAGATACACCTCATTTTACAGGAGGTATCTCAAGTTTGGAATATTAAGATATTTCCTTTCTCTCCTTTAAAAATATTTATTTTTTATTTATGTGTATCTGTATGAGTGTACAGCATGTGTATGCTGGTGCTTGTGGTGGCCAGAAGAGAGCATCAGCTACCCGGATGCTGTAGTTACAGGTGGCTGTGAGCCAAGTGACAATGTGGGTTCAGGGAACAGAACTTGGGCCTTCTACAAGAGCTGCAGGCTCTCTTAGCCATGGAGCCCCCTCCCCAGCCTCACAAGAGGACTTGCTCAAGGCCCCCTGTACAGCTAGTTAACTAGCAGACTTGGATTGAGACCTGTCTTCATCCCCAAGTCCAGTGCCCTTTCCATTCCACGGCACTGCCTGACATGCAGGGAACTAGTGCTTCCTCAAATGATGTAATGCTCATCCAGCAAACACTTAGGCAACTTCTTTATGAGAAACACAAATGTACCAAGATGTGTCAATACACAAAGCACAGAGCATGCCCTGGAAGAATTTCTAGTGTCGTCAACAAAATAAACAATGCTTTTATTTTTTTAAAGTGCAAGGCTACCAGAGTGTGGTAAGTATTGAAATAGGACTAAATTCTTACTGTCTTACTCAGGTCCATGAGACAAGGGTGAGGGACTGGCTAGTGACAGAGACGGGTGCTGCTAGGAGGCTTATACGAGTAAAGACTTAGTCCGAGTTGAACTTGAACTTACCAAGGCTGGGGAGAATACTGTGACAGGCGAGTGGCCAGCATGTGTACAGACCAGGAGAAGAGGGGGAGCCAGGTGCCTGTGGAAACCCGCGATCATCTGGCACAGTCGGAGGCTGGGGTGTGTATGTTGTGGGGTAGCAGTGAGCAGTTGGTGGAGGGGAGATTACTGAAGAAAGATGAGACTAGAGATGGAAGCAGGAGCCAGAACTTGAAGCTATTTTTAAGGCCCTCATCCCGAGGGAAATAGGGAGCCAATGTAGGGTTTTAAGCAGGAGAGTGTTGTGATCACACCCGTGCTTGAGAAAGATCACTCTGGCGGCAGTGAGGGAACAGATGGAGAAGGGACAACATTAGAAGCAGGAAAAGCACTTATTACTACAGCAATAGTAAGAGCAATTTCTACAATGGCTTCTTTAGATGTGGTAGGAAYCGCAGGTATATACTTGAGCTAAATAACCATCAAATGTGCACTTGACTAGTTGTCCCTTTCACTTTCTCTCATTGGCCCAGGGCAGCAGTGGGTGGGTGATGTATTAAATGATTGTTGGACAAAGTTCCCATGAACTGTAAAGCACTGCTATGGCCTGTTTTAAAGTACCATGTGCCCAAATTTCCACACTAAAAATGAATACAAATCTGCTGCTACATAAATGAGTTTGATGATTTTTGACTTTGTATCTTCACATCATCAAAAATTCCTATATTCCATCCATAATTTGTCCATGTAAGATTTGTCCAAGTCTTTGGTCCATTTATGCTTTTTTCCACTGTAAAAATATCAATATATTCAGGTATCARTCCATCTGATGAATAACTTCAAATCAGGCACTAATGGGATCATTATATGTCCTTCCTATCAACAAATAAAGGATGTACATCATACTCAAATAATTATGAGCACTGAAGAATTCCTGTTCTGCTATTAAAATATTAAATAGTTTATAGGACATTAAACTACATGGAGAAGTTTTGGGATCGTTGTTAGTTATTAAATTTATTGATAAATATGGCAAACAGCAAGAAATATTATTAAGCAAATTTTTGCAATAACTTTTTCATCAAACATGATAATAATGCTTATTAGTCTAGAGTGTAAGGAGAGATACGAGAGTACTCATTTGCAGTAGAAATATGTTTAAAATAATATGACTATGCCAATGCTTTCTTAAGCAAACCACACCAAATTGAATGCTCACTTTCAATGCTGGGGAGATACTGGGTCACTTGCCCACTATGGAGCTGACAATTACTACACTTTCGTGAGAGGCAACGGAACTGAGTGTCTTCAGATTCCCACTGTCTCATTCTCCACAATGAGGTAAATGCTGCTCTTGCCTCAATAATTAAGCTGTCATGATTTGACATTTCCTCTGCTTGGCTTCAGAACTGCGCTGGTGACAGCTCTGCCCTCCATTCTTCAATYTCCTCTACTCGACAGTGCAGGGGCTCAGTGGTCCTCTGCCTCCTCTTACCACCTAGCTACATCACCCTCATCATGCCTCTTACTACATCCTTCTATCTCCATCTTGATGACCTGCTCCTTCGTCTATCCTAAAGTTGTTTTCCAACTCTCTTCTGTATTTCCACTTGTTAGGCATGTCTCAAGMAGAGGAATGTAAACAACTGAAATCCCATAATACCTCTGAGAACAGTGTGGGCTTTGAGCAATCATCGCTTTATCTCTACTGATAGGGCTATAGCATTCCTTTTAACACAGGAGAAAGAATTTAAGTAACTAGGTCTTGATGTCTACCAGGCTTGGYACCAAAGTCCCTTGTGTGTTAGCTCTGTGCCCTATGGAGATCTAACATCCTACTCAATGAAAAAAAAAAAAACAGTCCTTAATAGTATCTTTCCTTATAGAACTATGCAGATAATACACATACAATATTTTTGGCTTAATGATAACATAGTAAATTCAAAAATAGTAATTAGGACAATCATTATATTCACTTATTTCTTAGAAGATGACTATTCAAAGTGAAGCAGTAATTATAATAATCTCAAAGACAATCAGCCTGAGGAAAAGAAAACCTTCAGTGTGACAGCTAACAGCTGCACAGGGAAGGTGTGCTGAACCGCGGATGTGCCCTGAGCTCCAGGACACGCTGGGCCCAGGCTTAAGGCCTGGTTCTTCTCAGAACTGTGCTGTCAGCATGGAACCTCTCCTTCGTCAACCTCAGGGTTCTCCTTCATAAAGTCATACTGGGATGCTGTGGGGTCCCCACATGAAGCAGTTAGCATTGTCCAGTCTGGGTCACCATTTAAGGGGTGTCTAAAGCTGAGTCCTTGACTAGCATCTAGTTGTTTTCTTTATCAAGCTTACTTTCTACAACTTCTAACATGGCAAAGATGATGTTAAGCTCTAGAATCTTTGTATTATCATGCTATACAGTCTAACTGTTCTTTTATCTTATTCCTCCTCAAGAGATAAGAACAGGAATAGTCAAAATGAGGCTAGGCTACTGCCAACAAATTTTTAAAAAGCAAAAATCACTCCCCTTTATTAAAAGACCTTGTAACTCTAGAAATCAGAACCTGGCATTTAATACATACAGTGCAACTGTGTCTATGTTATGTAACATGAGGGAAAACTTAGGGACAAAGTTTAGAGCTAGCAAATGCTAGTACAGGAGGCTATTGAGCATCTGAGATGGAGCCAATGGAATGACCCAGTGCTGTGAAACAGACTCATATGGGGAGAGAGCACAGCAGGAAGGAAGAAGAAGAGGCAAAACATGTCTTTATAATGTGTTATCCTGATCACATAGAAATGATACTATTTTCTAACTATTGACTTAAACAAACCATACCATTAAAATTAATGATACCTGCTTTCTGTTACTTAAAAAAATGTGTCTAATAAGTATACATGGAGCTTATTTGCAATTTTTGCTTTTCATATGTGTTCCATGTTGGTCTATCTAAGGATAACTTCCTGGTCTACCTCCCATATCAACGCATTTTTTTTTTGGATTTGGTTTTTTCAAGACAGGGTTTCTCTGTAGAGCACTGGCTGTCCTGGAACTCACTCTGTAGACCAGGCTGGCCTCGAACTCAGAAATCCCCTGCCTCTGCCTCCCAGAATGCTGGGATTACAGGCGTGTGCCACCACCTCCCGGCCAAAGCATTATTTTTAACCCAGTGTTCCACAAATAAAAACAACAGTACTGCTAAAATATACTAAATGGATTTGTCTTCTGAGGGCATACATTCAAAATTCAAAACTTTGTAAAAAGTGTTATTAAAACAACATTCTTTTTAACCTTGAAAATGTTCTAATTTACATCAGTCAGTTTTTAAAGGGAGAAGAAAGGATAATTCTAAGAGGACAGTGAGAACAGCTAAGGCTGAAGAATGTACCACATCATATGAGATAAATGATGAGCCTGGAAATGCAACCTGATGGCAGAGAGCATGCCYGAGATGTGTGAGTTACATCCCACTGCCACCCTTAAACAATGAATGCTATCCCTTTCAGTTTTTGTAAATTAAATCTGGCTTTAAGTAACTCTGAAAATAAACCTTCACATTTAATATTAAATTACAAACCTAATTATAGAGTTATTCAACTATAGGAAGATATCATTTCTGTATATGAATGCAAACTCAAATATAATTGGAAAATGTTTAGCATTTGATCATCTTTATTTTTTAAGTGAGAAATAACAGGTTGTCTGAGAGTTTTCTAGAGATTTCTGTATTCAATTTCCAGCAATCATGTTCCCGATCTTTGTCATTTGTTTTTAGTAAGAAATGAACTCTTTCCAAGTTCTCCCAGAGACCATAGAGTTAGCTAGCTTAGTGAACTACCCCTACCTGGAGAGTTAATCTTCTGCCTTTCCAGTTAAATCTCTTCTTATCTGCACCTTGAGGAATACAAATAAGCCACTGAATGGTTTCAAACTTCCATAAAAACCAGTGGGGCTGAATTTCTGGAAGAAATCTAATTTGAAAACCCAGAAAAGGGGGTACAGGAGCAAGGGCCACAGACGAATTCCTCTTGAAAGTCCCGGTTCAGGCATCATTATCATTATAAGATGGCTATTTATAGAAAACTCACCAGTGGAGTCTCCTTGTAATAAGGATAAATTATAGGCAACTTCCCTGGTATTTGCAGAGAATTAACATGCAATAAATGCAAAGCTCTTGATTTTAAGAGCTTGCTTACTGTCATGATGTGCTCCACTTCCGTGGAGTGCATGCACACAGACAGGAGGCGGAGCCATGTGCTGAAGGGTGGGGCTATCTCAGAGTACCATTTAGCTGTCCATCCTTTTAAGCCTCAGGCAGAGACTGTCAACAGGTTTGTAGACCAAAGTATCCATACTTATGGTTTATTATATTACATCTCAGAATCAGATTTCAAAGTAGCTCAAGTCACCCAAATGCCCCCTAATTATGTAAATGCCAATGTTACCTTCAAGAACAATCATAAAAGCAAAATTAGGACAGAAGATATGGAAGTCCTTCTGGCAAGGTGACTGTGTGGGTGGCGTGAGAACCTTTGCACCCTGAGCCCCATTTCAGAGGGCTGGCTGAGCTGGAAGTGAAGGGCGTCACCTTCCTTCTCCTTCTAGGAACTGCACAACCTAGCACAAATGGACTGCCGGGGAGCAGGAGCTGCGATACCGCGACGGAGACTTAGAGCAAGTCATCGCCATGCGACAGTTCATAGGTGCCTCCCCATAAATCAACCCAGATTCCCTGTGTATTGTTAAAATCTTTCTTCTGGGAGATGTGTACAGACTTAACAGAAAGTTTCCACGAGGTATGGGTTTTTATATACTTACCTGATAAGTTGCACCGCCAATTAGTCCAAATGAGTAGGACGTGTAGAACACGGGAAGTGCAGTGTACTTACTAAGGCGATGGCCAATCTACCTCTGCCACCACTAAACTGTGGCCTTGGGCAAGCTACTTAGCTTCTATGCACATCATTTCTCAGCTATTACAGCAAGTACTGCATGAGGTAAATACTTTTATTAACCCATTCTTTTAACCTTAAGCCTAAGTTTATAACTGTACAAATTATAACAATGGATATAAATACTGATACATAAACTTACAAAGTTTTCTACTACTGTAAAGTAAAATCTGAAATCAGGTACTATTTTCCCTCCAAGACTTAGCTGTGCATAGCCTTACTCAGACTAAAACGAGAGCAAAAGCGCTCAAATCCACAAGCAAACAGGATTAAATCAACATCTTATTCAATTAATAATCAAAGGACAGGTCCTCCTATTTACTGGCAAAAGTGTGTCGTGGATCTTAGATTACTTGGAAATACAAAGTGTTCCAGGCCTCCAGACTCAGTCAAATGCACTCTGCTTGATGCCGACTGCTCTGGGTCAGACTGTGAGCACTACTCAGTTTCCTGTCTCTAGTCTCTATGAACGTGTGGAGACAGCAGGTTCTGAAAACCTGAAACCAGCCATCCATTTGTGTTGTCATCTGTGATGCTGCTGCCCAGTAGCTGCCCCTCCACTGGTATATTCTCAGTGGTCACATAATACAGGAAACTTGTCAAATAGCATGGGAGACAAAGACTTGAGTGAGCTGCATGCATGGTATGAGCAGAGACTATTAGCAAGGATGGAAGAAAGTTAAGTTTTAAATTGTCCAAGAAAACAAGAAAGCCCTCTCATCTTGTCCCCCTGTATGTTATTCCTATTTCAAACTGTACCTCAATGTGCAGGAGTCTGCCTGGAGCAGGCTACTGAAGGCCACGAAAGCCAGGGCCACCCCAGCAGCAGCAGCTGACTAGCAGTTTATGGCTGACAAATGTGTATTTTCAAGCACTCTCCTCGCTGAAATAACATGCTGGACTTCACAAAATGAACAGAGACTCCGAACAAGAGAAAACAACCCACAGCATCTATCCTAACATTGCGAATTCCTTGGATATTACAGATGTCACCCAACACTGCATGCATTTGCTTCCCATATGTGAACAAAACTGAAGCATCACAAGATGAATTTGAATGGAATGTTAACCTTCACTTTATTTATTTATTTTTTCTTTTCTTAGCTGACGACACAATTTTAGTATTATCACATCGGAGCTTCTGGCTGGAAAAAAATAAATTAATGGATGGATTTGAAAAAGCTTGGAGACTTAAAAAAAAAACTTTGAAATATCTATACTTGATGGTGCAAAGAGCCAAGATGAATGTATTTCAATTGCAACTTCCAAACTAAACTCACAAATTACTACCATTATGCTAAGTGTTAGCTACCCCACTGTGCAGTTTTGCTTTGTGAATTTTTACCTTCCTCTATGAACACTTTTAGCCACGGATCGCACAGCCTTTCAATGTTTTCTGCCTTTTCCTTTAAATAAACTGGCTGTGGCTCCTTCCATCTGGTTCCCCTTCCGTCAGCAACCCTGCACCTGTTCACACCTCCTCTCCTGTTGGATTCCACTGAACAGTCCCTCCTCTGCCAGGGCTATTCTGGCACTGGCAACCTTTCTGTCATTCAATCCATCTGTCAGAAGTGAACTTTGTTTACCGCAAGCTTCTGCTTTCTTCTTCAAGAAGCDAAGCCCCTCAAGGTCATTGTCAAGTGAACTGTCGGCAGGGACTGAAATCCTCTCCTGCCAGCCAGCAGAAGATGAAGTTCTGTTGTGTAATTCAGTTGTGAAAATTACTTTTGAGTTCGGGAAGACAATAATTTGGAGTTAAAGTAGTAAAGACAGGGTGTTTTAATGATCGTTTGTAGAAGCAGACAGCTGATATGTATTTTCTTCATGTGTGTCTGCACTTCTCTTTATATGGAGTAGGAACTACATGCATCAGAATCAAAATAAAAGTTTTAAAGTGAAATCAAAATRTCACAAACAAGCTTACACTATGTAAAACTCGCTCCATAGTATGCGGCATTAACTCGAGGGATAAATATTTTCTCTAATGGATTAGCCAAGGGAGAAAGTATTCCAATTAAGAAATTTTACACTGAAAGGCTTAAAATGTGCAAGCATGTACCATTTCAATATTAAGCTAAGGATTAACACACAGCTCCATCACTGCCTTGAAAAACTTATAATCCAGAATATACACATCAAACCATGCACATTTTAAATCTAACATTGAAAAATAAGGTTTTGCTTAAATAATAACAAAGTGGAGACTGCCAAGTGAACACAGTCTACCTAAGGAGGAGTGAGCTGCCTGGCAGATCCGCTCTGGGAAGGACGCAACCCACAGAAATGAAGGGAACTGAACATTCGGGTCAATCGATTGTTAGCCTCAGCCACGGGATACTCGGTCTCTCATCAAGGCAAACACGACCCTCTCAGGTTTAATTGCTTATTGGTATTTTCAGAAACTATTATTGTCCAGAAAAGAAAAAAAGCAGTGACTATCTTCAAATTTATGAATTCAAATTTAAGAGGGGAAGCTTTTTTTTTTTTTTTTTTGGTTTAGGTATGTAACCAACGCCCTGTCACAAGGCACATCTAAACACCACATGATGGCATTCATTCAGGGGGCTACAGGGGATTGCACAGGATCACCTTGAGAATTAATCAGGCCTCAGATGCTCATGTTAACCAGAAGTCTGCAAATGTCTTATAAATTCCTTAAAAATTAAGGAATTCAATCTTTTCTTTTGAAAATTGAAAGCAGGTTTTAATTTTTAACCAGTCAAGAAAACACAGGGAATTTAAAATTTAAACCTGAGGGTTTTGATTGGTTAAATATGCACAATTTATAAAACAGATTTTTCTCAAAGCAGTTTTCCGGACATGTGAAGGAAAATCATTGTGTTGCTAAATACAAAGCCAAACAAAATTTACAGCTTAAAATCTAACTGAAGGGATATTTTTAGCACCAATTCCCAATATATTACTAACCCTAAATATATTATTTAAATCCTTCTTATGTAATATGTAATAATATTTAATATATGGATTCTGTACTGAAAATATGAGCTCAAAGGGGAGTATTCTTTTCTTATCTCTCTGAAATAGAATTTCTACATAGTTTCTGCTTTATGTGGAGAAAATTTCAAAACTGTTGTGCCCGGCAAGCTTAATACCTTTCTGGATATTCTTTCTCTTTAGGGTAATCTGTGTTTGATGGGCGTTTGGTCACCGGGACCCCTGCTTCTGAATGACACTGAGTTAGTACTGGTAAGTAGACCCCTTCGGTGGCGGATGAAAGAAGCAAGCATTAGCAGACTGCTGGTCTAATAGAGACTGCTCGCACTACAGTGAGGGACCGTGTCCCTCAGAACACTCATGTTCCGAGGGGCAAGGTCCCTAAGACACATAACCTTCCTTTGGAAGTTAATAGATAAGAACAGAAACAAGTGGGAAAGATCACTGAGCAATGACTTGCAGCCACACACGGGAGCCTGGATGCATGCTCCCATACACGGCTCCCTTCTGTAAAAGCACTCAGCAAAGAAAAGGGAACAGCGTCAGGGCTACTCTTGCAGAAGGACTCACTCAGGAATTCAGAAAATATTTGCCTGCCTAATATGCAATTTGTTTATTTTATCTTTGAAACAGGAAGACTAGGAAGGAGAAAGTTTCAGTTGATAACAACACCTTAGACATAATTTCTACAGGAAAAAAAAAAGGCAGCACACTTATGTTGCCAGGTTGCAGTAGAGAAGAGGAAAGCCGTTTCTAAGGGCATTACTAGGTGAAGACGGAGCTGATGTCGTTCACATCTTTAATGCCAGTTTTCCTAAAACAGCATATGGGTGTAGGATGCAAGGTAAAACATTTAAGCTCCTTAATAAAGAACTGGTGTTAGCTTCTCTTCATTCTGAACGTGCCTAGTTGCTCTGCTTTTCTAAGAACTACACAGGCTGGAGACACTATCATTTCCCCTGCTTTACTGATTTCTGTCTGCCAATGTTATTTTGACAACAGAGAATATTCATTTTTCGCCCTTTTTTCTCAGTTACCTTTAGGCAAAACCTGCTTTGGAGACATGAAAATATTGCAGTACTGTAGGACAAAGACCTGGGAGGTTTTCATAGACTTGATGAGAGGGAAGACGGGTTTGCAAGATTCTGCTAAGAGTTAGAAGAGACTAAATGACAACTTTAAATCTGCTACAATCATTTACTAATGTGCCGCTATATCAAATAAGTCTGATTTTTTTGACAGCACTAAATTAGATTTATTGCAGAAACTGCTGCATAAATAGCATATGGCTATGCTATACCACCTATTTCAAATCCCGGTAATGTTTCCCCCTCCCCCTCCAAAATGAATAATGTGAGCCAAGCTATAAACCTTCTGGAAAAGAAAAAGGGAGAAAGAAAGATACAAGTTTGAAAACAGATGTAGGAGACCTGGATCTTGCTGTCAAAGTCATAGCATGTCAACGAATGTGCTGACCTATCTAGGATCATGGCTCCTCGATGCACAATTAAATTTAACAGGTTGGCTTCTCATTTTTGCACAGTAATTTGATTTTTGTTTTAAGGTTTGGGCTCTAAATTATGCTTAGATTTTGTTGTTCAGTCCACAATTACCCGGAGCAAAAAGGATGAGCAAGTGGCTCTAAGCCATGCATAGCTAAAATCAGGTTATTATGAATTATTAAGGAGAAATGCACATATCACCTGGTKGCTTTTAGTTTCCATTTGTGAGAGATGTATGCGGTAGAAATCATAGCAAGAAGTCTTTTCTAATCTTATGTATAGTCCTGATGCTGCGAACTGTGGATAATATACAGAGCGATCACTTGGTGTGTTACAGTGGAGACAAGAACGGTAGAGTCACACATGCTGCAAAAATCAAAGCTCCACCGAAGCTGACATTGAAAACTCATGCAATGAATTCAGAGATGGGCAGCTCCTCTGTTCTCAGTCTCTCTCCAATACCCAACCCTACCCCCAAGTTTGACACACTCCAACTCAATTCTCCCTTCTGAACAAAAGTTTCAGTGTGTCCATGGATGGGAAAGGCATTGCAAGGTCTTCTTGCAGACCAATGGGCACACCACTGCACACATCGTAGCACTGAGCTACCCCGCAGGCTCCCTCTCTGTGGTCAGTCTTCCCAGCTGCCCTATCTGTTACTGTCTGATTAGTTCTGCTAAGGAGCCCCTCCCCTGCCAGCTTTCAGTGCCATCTGTTCTACACAAGATGGCTGCTGCCCAGCAACCTAACACTGCCCTCCTACCTGGCACCCGGCTACCATCCTTACCCCAAAGTGCTAACACAGGTTCTCGCTGCTGGCAGAGTCAGGGTTTCATTACTACTACTTTGACAAGTGCAGGGTTGTTTGTAATTTCTCTTTTATCCTGATTTTGATTGTACAACCACCTCCCACTGATTCAGTTTGCTTCGGTTTTGTTGCTCACAGATTTTACTCTCCACATTAATCTCCCTCTGGCATGTTACTGCATCTGTTCCCTTTTTTATTATTAATTTTCAAATTCCCACCATTTTTGACAAAAAGGAGGTAATCTACACTCTGTTTCTGCCCATTTCATTTTCTTTAATTTGGAAGATAAGTATGAAAGCATGCCAAAGAAGTTAATTCTCCGTTAACAGTTTGTTTTCTGGCATCCCTAAGCCTTTGTACATGAAAGACAGACAGGGATAAATGTTGACGGTTTCACAGCAACAGCATCGAGCCGTTCCTGACTCTAATGAAAAGCAAACACGTAAAGCGGCATCTAAGATGTTATTAGTGATATGAGTTGTCTCCAGCGCTATGATTCCCTCCACACTGACAGATAATTCTTTGTGAAAGTCAGTCCGGGTACAGGATCAGAATTTGGGTTCCTCCACAGTTCTAACGTGGGCTTTCCTTTCGCTGTCGATGGATTTCATTATTCTTTAATAGGATTATCATCCTTTCTCAGCCCAACACTGCAGACCTATTCAACCACTAAGGATTCTGAATAGATGTCTTCTTTCAGGGAGAGAAAGAACCCAAGTGCCAGCAGTGCTCACAGTAGAATTTATGGAGCCCTGGGTTGCAACACTGATGCTATTAGCAAAGGACAGTATCAGGAAGGAATGGATGGCTTTCCCTCTAAAGACAAAGACTAGCTAAGATTATAAAGGAGGAAGTACTCTCTGTAGCCTTAATTTGTCAACACTATAACCTTGCCAAAGATGGCTAGCTAGAGTAATGGATCATGCCCTCAGTTGGCCTCAAGTTTTCTAGACTGAACATTGTGAGGACTCATCATCATCATCATCATCATCATCATCATCATCATCATCATCATCATATTTTACATGAATTCATTTTAAAGCATTGAAATCTCTGAACAGACAGAAGCACAGAAGAACAGCCCCTGTGATGTTACATATCTGTTCATCCTCATCAAGCCTCAACTACGATTTGTAGGAAATGAAGGCCAGTTGACAGAAAGAACAAGGACGTGTCTAAATCAAGAAAAGCCAGCCTACTGAAGCACACTGAGTCAGCTTCCGGAAGGCAGGCCGGCTTACCGCTCAGGACACGGTACTTTGTTTTTAGATGTCATGTACAAGTAGAAGTACATTCATATAAAATTACCCTTCTACATCTGGGTCCATTCTTTTGGTAAGTCTTTTAGTCAGTAACAGGCTCCGCTCAGGTAAAGACAACAAAGTTTTCAAGACTGACATCTTAGAGTAACTTCTCTGAAGAAGGAATCCCTCCTAGACCTCAAAACCCAAGAAGCCCATTTTTCTTCCCTTGTAAACCCCAGGACACAAGAAAGAGACTCAGTTCTCTCCACAGTGACAGGAAGCGTACTAGAGGCCTCACAGAGCCACTATGGAACATAATGTCTGCCTGACAGGCTGCTCCCGAGCGCTGCCTTAACCTCTGACTTAGTCCTTGCTCTGACATGAAGCTGACTATTCCACCCCACCCCCAACTGCGGGCTTCCACGGTCTAACTGTGCAGCAGTATATTTCCCATGAGGCTGACGTCAGTCTGTGTCAGGTCACAGAGGAGACTGAAACATTTCCCAGCCTCTTAAACCATCTTAAGATTCTTAGTAAGCTTTGTGTCTTGGATTTATCAATCAATGACTCACTGTGTAATAAGCATGTGGTTATTAAATAAAAAAGGAGTGCTGTCTAACAACTGACCTACTAAACAAATCCGGGGAGGAGGGAGGAGGTGGGTGAGAAGAAACTAAACACCACCCTCCCCCTCCACGTATCTTACAATACTATGGGAGGATGGAACTCTCTTCTACAAGCCTCTGACCAGGGAGCATTGTTCTAACACACTGCTGCCTTCCCCTTCTATTTTCATTGAACTTGATGCTCCTTGTTGTTGAGTCAGGCAAGTGGTGTGGGCAATACTTTCTCGGCTTCCTCTGGGCTTCTTCAGGAAATGAGTTGGCTGCTGCCGCCACCATGCTCCAGGCTGTGGGCCTGTGCGGCAGGGGAGAAGAGAGCATCCCCAGCGTCGATTTTCACTGCACACACATTTGGGCGTTGCAGCGCTGAGAGGAGCGAGCCAGGGAACATTGAGCAGAACCTGCAGACACACATTTGCTGGCAGACTCTAACTCAAGCTTCGCTGCCCCGGGCCACACTGAGACCAGGGTGTCTCGCCTGTCAGACAGGTGGAGAGACCACACATAGGCAGTGTGTGTCCACCAGAGCAAAATGGAAGGCCTCTGCTTTCCTGGCTCTCTGACAGCCTACTTTCCCGATACTGGGTGGGGGAGGAAAAGAGGATGCAATTTATAACAGCACCAAGGCCATCTATTTTGAGCCTTGAAGATGTTGGTTGCACATATATTCATTTAAAATTATTTTTGACACGTTCTCTGCTTAATTTATTCATGAAAGGAGTATAGGAGGGGGAAATGAGCTTAACTTTTAAATGGAAACTTTAGGCTAAAAATTCTTGAATAAAACTCAAGAGGAAAAAGCTGAAGTTAACCATGAAACATAAAGAAACACATTGATGCTACGTGTTTCCTTCAAATGAGCCCAGTGGGGCTCGGGGCTGGGGCCTAAGCTAATTGATAAATGCTATTATTTTTTTTTTACCTTTTTTCCCCTTAATAGAAAAGAGCAGTGGTAAATTTATGCTAAACACCTGATGTCAACCTTGGTGTTGGGAAACTGGAAATAAAGAGAGGGCTTAGTTCTGGCTCCTGAGCTTAGATTTTACAACCCTCAAAGTCTGCCTATCTCTTAACTATGTTTTTTTAAGTGTTTGTTTTTAATACTTTTATGTGTGTGAGTGTGACTGTGGCATCTACTGGCTGTCTTCAAACCCTCCTTTTCTTTTCCTTCCTCATTGTAAATCCAAGCTTTCCCTTATAAGACCCATCTTCTTCATCTATTAAGGGATCTTCTCCATCTAACTCTATGTTAGCACTGAGATACAGAGCACCTCAAACTTCTTGTAGTCAACCAGGTTTCTTTGAGCTCCTGCTCATTTGTAAATCACTAACTTTGTAAAAATGCAATACACTAAATATGTATGTACACTAATTGAACTGCTTATCAACTTTTTAAAAATGATACCCACTCCAGTCTTAACCAGCTCGCTCGTTTACCACTTGTTGTCACTATGTTGCCTTACATAGGTGCTGTGGGTATGTGTAGCTCAGTGGTCGCTGTGTACACAGCATGGACAAGGCCCTGAATTCAATCCCTGATGTAAAGTAAGGAAAGGGAGGAGGAAGGAGTGAAGGAGTATGTCCACGATATATTAGTTTCTGTACTGACACAGTGTTCATGTTTCCCATGTCGTAGACTAGCAGCAAGCAGACACTGCTGGACGGAACCAGAGAGTGCAGCACATGCTCAGTGCACTCTTGATTTCTTGCTACCTACAGTCAGAGTTCATTCTCTAAAATAAACAACCAAGCAACCTTATGAACCACCCGCTCTTTCCTTACCCAGGGTCCTTCAGACCTTGCCCCCTAGTGACAGAACTTCCTCCTGGCAAAGTGACTTTCCCCTGGGCTGCAGAACACCGGCTCCCAAAGGCATGCACGTGCATCTAGACACAAAGGCATGCACGTGCATCTAGACACAATTGGCTTCTAAGGGAGTAATCCTGGAATTGAAGATTTTGAAAGTGAAGCTCGGGAAGTCACACTCTTGAAATGTGAAATCAAAGGCATCTCCTTTCTCTTCAGTTTCAGAATGAAGGGTTTGATCTGTGAGATAGAACAATCTGAAAGAATGAGCCATCTTCAGACAAGGAGAGCGCTGCCCTGGATGGCTCCACTATGACACCACAGTGGTGCTGGTGCCAGTTCCCCAGGCCTAGAACGAGGCAAGCCAGCTGCACTTGCACTGGGTCTTCCTCTGAGGAGTTCTAAGAACTCAGAGATTGAGCAGTCAAACTTAGTCAAGAAAGCATTTGTAGCAGTTATTATCTGAAAGCCGAATATCAGTCACTTCAGCTTCTGGAATGCTCTGGAAAGTAAGTCTTAATCACCTCTTATTCCAGTAAACCTGTCCATTATAGTAAGATAGCCTTGTATCTTCCCTGCTGTAGCTTTTCTCAATTTCAAAATATAAAAGCTCAACTGCAACCTGCTATCTATTTAGGTCAGAGGTTGGACCTTTCCATATAGGTCATAAAAGTAAGTCAGGGCAAAATGATCATTTATTAGTCTCTCACTTAGATTGCTACTCTGAGAATTCTTTGAAAAATTACTTATGTAAAAGGGGACATAAGGACTTTCATGATAGTCACACTGATAAAAGCAGGAGCCTGCAGGTTTCATGATAGGCACGTCTCCCATTAGCACTTAGGGCAATTCAGGTCCAAGGCTTCCTACAGGAATTTCCCTCCGGGTCGGATATGAAGAAAGGAAACAGAACTTAAAAGAGGGTATGTTAATAAGTATGATGTTATGTGGAAGAGTGCCCACCACTGTGAGTAACTAGTAAGTCACACAAACATTCAGAAATGGTTGCTTTAGAGTTTTGTTTCACATTAACCTAACACATATACACAAAAAGGTAATCTTATGGAGAGATTCAAATCTTGTAGTTCTGTAGATGCTTGAATTCATTAAAATTAAATATGTAAAGGGATTTCAACGTTTCTCCTTCCTCTTGATAAAAATCAAGTCCAAGAGAATGATAGTTTCATTATGAACAATTTAAATGGCCAACGAAGGGTGAACAGAAATGGCCCCGACAAGACTGGCCTGTAGCAATGGGTATTCCTACCAGTACATGAAGTTTCTTTGAACACTTATTTCTATTATAAATTAGCGTTACTGTTTTTCTCAGTTGTCTTTCAGGGAACAATCACACTTATCCATTTCCCTAGTAATTTACACAGACTTATAGCCTAATGAATAAGGGATTAGCTTGGCAGGCAAATTACTGGGGTTCAGAATCCATTTTATAACATATCAGTTGATTGACCTTAGATTACTCATTTTACTTCTCTATAAACTGGGGAAACAGGAGCCTATATCTAATGAGGCTCCCACAAGGACATCGTAGCTGGCCTTCTGGCCGGTTCCTGGAGCACAGAACAGGTGCTCAGGGAGTGCAAGTCTCTGGTGTTAGCTTTATTCTAAAGCTATTATGGGGATCATGACACCAAACAGAAACTAAAGTGAAAATACTCCTAACTCTTAGAAGAGATTTCCCTCAAGAAGGATGGAGAAATCAAGAGAAAGGAGTTCTCTGTTTTACAAGGAGTCATCAGCAAGGCTTCAGCAGGGAAATTAGGATTCAGGGAGGTCCTGAAAAGAAGCTAAGGCTACAGTTAGGCTAGAGGAAGCCCTGAGGTGTTTACTTGTAGAGTTGTGAAAGGAGAGAGCCCACCACTGTAAGTGCTGCTGCATCTGGCTGACTCCGGCTGGAAACCAGCAGTGAGGGTTAGTGGGGAGGGACTGAGTGGGAGGCCCGTCTGCCAGAACGGCCTACTGTCCATGCTGAGTGATGTGGACCGCTGTGACAGCTGGCCCGATGGACAGCTTGGAGAGGAAGATGGCAGTCAAGATGATATGGATTTGACTCATTATTTCACCAGCATCTCATAACATGGCCTTCATATTTATTTTTAAATTTTGGCTAGAATGTATCACTCAGAATATTGGAGAGTGAATGGGGAATGTTTACTTGCTGTGCAGTTCTGCACTTCAGCAGCCTACTACACAAGTCGCCCTATTCCCATTTACACTCCCGGGTAGACGGAATGATAAAGTATGGAGGGATGGGGGGGGG